>JAJOZX010000123.1:1380000-1482500 GCA_023014485.1 Bathynomus jamesi | reverse complement strand
GGTCGAAACAGGTAAAAATCCGAAGGTGCAAGGTCTGGACTGTAGGCTGGATGGTCGAGAACTTTAAATTAAGTTCTTGAAGGCATTTTCTAGTCTGTGCAGCGGTATTAGGGCACGCATTTTCGTGTAACAGAATAACACCTTCCGACAATCTCCCTCTCCGTTTTGTGCGAATTGCTTGCTTTAGCTCATTCCGAAGCATGTCAGAATACGATGCACTTGTTACTGTAGTTCCACGCTCTAGATAATGTTCAAGGATAGGGCCTCGTGTATCCCAAAACAGTGTTAGCATAACTTTACTTGCTGACGGCTGCGCTTTGAACTTCCTTGCAACGGGAGATGTTGGATGCTTCCATTGCATGCTCTGTCGTTTTCTTTCTGGTTCATAGTGATGGATCCAGGTTTCATCTCCAGTACTAATGCGCTCCAAAAAGTTTTCACCTTCATTATGATACCGCGCCAAAAGACGAGAGCAGACGTCCATACGATTATGTTTGTGCTCTTCTGTCAACTGTTTGGGCACCCATCTTGCACAAAGCTTGTGAAAGCCAAGAATGTCATGAACTATCGAATAGGCTGACCCTTGACTGATGTCTAATGAAAATGCAATTTCTTTTATTGTTAATCTTCTGTCATCGAAAATCATGGCTCTGGCTTCTTCCTGCTTGTCACCACTGGTTAAGGTTGATGATCGTCCTGAGCGCTGAGCATCTGTCACACATGTCCGACCTTCCTTGAACATTTGAATCCACTCGTACACACTTCGCCGTGGTAACGCATTATTCCCATACTGAGCACATAAACGCGAGTAAATTTCAGCTCCTTTCACACCTGCCACAAAAAACGAACCACGGATCTCTGTTCTTCCAGAGTACAAATTGAAAGCGGCGCAGCCATGCTCACTACTCCTACGATATGTTACAGCTACGAGTAGCCTAAATAAGCCTATACTGTTGCTAGCCCAAACAAGCCTATACTGCTGCTAGCCTAAATAAGCCTATAGATCTCAGTTTGGCTCGTTATTACGAGTATATAGTGTATTATATATACACTATATTATCACTAAAATAAAAAGTGCGGATACTTATTGAAGTACCCTCATATATATATATATAATATATTATATTATATATATATATATATATATATGAAGAGTGACTTACAATAAGATAAAATGCCGATTAGTGCGATCGGATCAAATAATAAACAAAGCAACTAGCCTAACTGGGTTCAAAAGGAGATCAGCTGCGTGTACTTCGCATCGTCTGCCAACACCGTTTCTCGAACCCGGTGCAGATATCCTTTCACTTCGTTTATTATGACTTTTTATAAATTAACTAACACTTGCAAAGGTTAAGCACTGAATGACACACACACACACACACACACACACACACACACATATATATATATATATATATATAATATATATATATATAATATATATATATATATATATATATAAAATAAAAATATATATATATATATATAACCTTTTTTATTAACCTTTGGTTAGCTTCCGCCCGAATTGTTCATTCTGACGAAGGTCAAGCTTTTCACTCAACCTTAGACCTACAGTTTAACGTGGAATCCGAAACACGCCCCATCAGCAGCCCAGCGTCTTAACCACTAGGCCACCTAGAGTACCCATTTATGTACCAACCACTTTTTTTATTGTGTGGAAGGATGAACAGCTGGGTTTTGCTGCGCGCCGGCTGCCGTCGGGTCTCGAACCCGGGCCCGATGGATTCGTAGTCAGCGACGCTAACCACTACACCACCGAGGCGAAATTTAATATATATATATATATATATATATATATATATATATATATATCGCCCGAAAATGAATCACAAATTAAATTATTATGTACTTACTCACATCTCGAGGGTAGAGACTTCTGCTGGCTCAAACGGAGGATCATTGCAGATATTATTAACGTTTTGTGTGGAGAGAAGATCATTCCGGTCAGTCGCGGCGAAAAGGTGGAGCGTAGCACCTACAGAGAAATCCCTGTCTTCAAACAATTGCGGGGAGCTGTAAAGTTCTTGTGAATGACTCATGATGGAGGGAATACATTTGTTTATTCACTGGTGAAAATAACTGCTGTGGGTTCCAGCTGAAAATGCCCCTTTTATCCTTTTATATACGTGATCCTGATTGTAGCCACCCCCAATATTCGAATCGCGAGTATCCTGCTGGTCGTCGGTGAATTAGGGTGTGGCCATAAAGTGTAAGCGAGACTTTCCACTAACCAGGGATCCTGAACTCGTTCACATGTCGCGCCCATTGGGTTGTAATTGGACGAGCCGCGAATTCAGGGGGGCGTGTCAAATATAACTAATCCATTCCACAGATTTCTTTCAGAAATGACACAGGACCGTAAGAGAGAGAGAGAGAGAGAGAGAGAGAGAGAGAGAGAGACCTCTTATTATATGCTATAGGCCTAATATGAGCAACTATAGGGACTACCTATGTTAATAAATCACCCCCCTCGCTCAAATAAAATATCATTAATGGCTACCTTAATTCCAAAAGTCTCTCCTTTTACGATGTGGAGAACTGCAAAAAATATATTTAATGGAGATATCCTGTATATGTACAGATTCGTAGAGAGAGAGAGAGAGAGAGAGAGAGAGAGAGAGAGTGAGAAAGAGAGAGAGAGAAAACTTATTTAGCTGGATGGATGGAATGCAACATAGAAATTGAATATTATTTGTCATTTGTATAGCGACAATGGATTTTACAATCATCTAAAACTGGAAAATAATTAAAAAAAAAAGATCTATGATAATTAGCAGAATTGGGAGGGAGAACCTCGGATTAGCCATCAAAGTTTCTAAAATGTTTGTGTCGAGAGATTGGGTGTATGATAAATATCGATTCGAATGGACAACGCGTGTTTTAAAAGAATAAATTGGCGCAAAATGTTTTATTGCCTTACCTGTATCTCCGACGGATTAATCAGAAAAAGAAGTCTGAAGGTGTTTAGCAGGAGAATCTAATGCATGTGCGAAATAATCCATCACTGGTTGATGTAAAATGTTTTATTACCTTACCTGTGATAATATATATTAGGGTGATGCAAAAGTGGGGGAGTAAAATTTTTTTGTTTTAAATTTTTGAGATACCCTCTCATTTGGTTTGATTTGGTGGAAAAATGATCCTGGGGAAATTTCGGGTCAAAATTCGAATATTTGGAGGTCGCGCCCGCCATTTGAAAATTTGCTGATTTCCATGACACCCAGGAGGTACAGCAAGCGTCACGTTACTTTTTTTTTTGAGTGGAAGTTCCCCAGGAGGCCTATTATACCACCTTCCTCTTTTCCATTTGTTCATAAAACAGATACAATACAATAGATATTTACAATAGATACATAGAATGGATATACTCGTAAATTTTACTGTTGCGTCAAAGATACGAGAGTTTTCTTAGTTTTGTCCGGAAGCTTCTTCTGATAATTTGATAGAACTTGCAGTAGATATTGCTTCTGTTGTTCATCATTGGTAATTAATTTGTTATAATCTTCAATCAATTTCACTCCTCTTTCAGCAATATCATTAACAACTTTCATGTGATTCACTACGTTCTTTGCAACCCAATAACTCTCATCGAGAAGCCAATCTTCTACTGGTTTGCTCAAGAACGTTGAAGACAATCGGAGTATACTGAAGAAAGACTTTGTGTTAGCAGTTACAAAATCTTCAAGCTGCTTATTGTCAATAGTTTTGATGTCTGTTTGTGTCTTCTTTGGAAGATCTGGCTCCGAAGATTTTGTAAGAGCCTCCTTCATTTTTCTTTTGGTGTCAAAGCTGATTTTATCATCAAAGAAAGCCAATGCGATCAACTCTTCTGAGAGATACCACAAATGATTCTTGAATTTTTCTAAAGCAGCATTTGCTAGTTGTTCATTTGTGCTTTTGTAGCTGTGAAGATTCTTGAGAAGACTCAGATCATTTCGTGGAGCACTTGCTGCGCAGGGTGCTGAAAACGAATGCTTAATATAAATTGAAACAGAAAACCAACAAATTTCTTTTAGATTTCTTTCTTCTATTGCTGTTATTTTGAACTGACTTTTGAACATAAAGATTTTCATCGAATAAATGACTTTCGCCATCCAATGGGCTCTATGATAAGCCCCAGGCTTCCTGAATTTTATTCCAGTCGTTGGAGTACCGCCAAGCAAGATGACTGTCAGTTCCAATAACTCTCTGTAATCGTCGCAAGGTTGATATTCATTGATTTTTCTTGCTGCAAAGTTGATGACTTCCTCTTTTTCCTTTTGTGGATAATTTTCTAATTTATCTTATGAAGTTAGATTAATCTTATTCCAGATTGTTTTGAATCTTTTGAATAACTGAATGTCAGGGCCTGATGAAGCCTGTAATGCAGGGGATACCACTGCTTCCAACATGATTTCAAGGATATGGTGTCGACAAGGACACCACAACAAATCTTTCTCCATTTTCTGTTCAATTAGGACACAAGCTCCGTTTTTATGACCTGTGTTCGATGCAGTTGTATCGAAACACATGCCTTTTACCTTATCTATTAGATTCCAATCAATGATCGCCTGATGTACTGCATTTGCAGTATCCTTTCCTGTGCCATGATCTATTTTTGGCACTCCAAGCAGTTGATCTTCTCCACTGCCAGAGATTAGGACTGGCAACCGATCAACAACCTCATTCCCAGTAATGTCTTCGAGGAGTTTGCCATCCCAATGAACAATCAAGGGTTTGTCAGCTTGAAATTCTTCTTTCAAGTTTTCACTGAACTTCTGTCTTGATTTCTGTCTTGCCTTGCGAATCGATGAGTAGCTAACATTGTAATTCTCTGGATCTTTTCCAACATTTGCGATCGTTGGAATAATTATTAAAGAGGCTGATCGGTCGCTGATCTTAGCAACATCCAATGAGGAAAGCAGATTTTCATTCATAATCTTGAATTTTTTTCTTGGAAGGCCTCTTTTGGATGTTGAGGGCTGTTCCAGATGTACTTCTTCTTCCGTAGATGCAGGTGAATCACTGCAGGAGCTGCTGCTGCTTGCAAGAACAACTGTTTCATCAAATGCATTTGATTCACTTAACCTTTTCTTATCCATTTTTTCATGTCTCTTCGCAGCTTCCTTTCGACGTTTTTCTTCATCCTTATCAACTGCCATCATTTTACCCTTTCGACCTTCCCTTTGTAGCCGTAGAAACTCTCTATCTTCTTCGATAGTTATTAACTCGTTAGCATTTGCATGCGCAATATCAAAGAGTCCATCCAATTTTTCTTTCCATGTATTCTCTTTCTCTATTGAAAACTTCGATTTTTTTCCTTTGCTCTTCTTCAGCCCTTGCCACTCATCATACAGTTTATTTAATTTCTTCACAACATTACATTTCTGGGTTGTTGGTATTCCTGCTCTCTGCCACACTTCCAATACGTCATTAACGGTTGAAGTTAATGCTTCTATGACGGTTTCATTCTTGACATGTTTATAATTCATGAATAAGGAAATTACTTCTTTCTTTGATGGAAGCTTACTTTGATTCAATTTATCTATTTGTTGACCGATCAGCCAGATATCTGTTGAGCTTCTTGATCTCATTTTCCTCACAATTAAGATACAGGAAATAGAAGAGAAATTGAGGCGGAGAGACTCACTGATATAGCACCTCTCCCGGACACTGCCACAAGCACACTGCGATACCGATTTCCTTGAACGCTGTTTGCTGTTTGCTCATATACGCATCACCTACCACTCTGCCTGCAGCAAACCTGCACAAAACCTGCAACCTGCAACAAACCTGCAACAAAAATAAGAACAAATTCAAAAAATTTGATTTTACTCTAATTTTTTGTAATTTTCAAATTTTCAATTGGCGGGCGCGACCTCTGGATGTTATTTGTTTGACCTGGAAATTCTCACAAAGTGTTTTTGTGACAAATTGGAACAAATGAGGGGGTATCCCTAAAAATCCACGATGGTCATGATTTGTGCATCACCCTAATATATATATATATATATATATATATATATGAAGTTGTTTAGTGACAATCGATTTTACAATCATCTAAACTGGAAAATAATTTTTAAAATTCTAATACTATAATTAGCAGAAATGGGAGGGAGAATGTGTGTGTGTGTGTGTGTGTGTGTGAGTAATTTTAGGTTGAAGACCTATGAACGTGTATATAGTGGCGTGTGTAATAATAGGGATTCCATGAGCGTATATATAGTCGGGAAGTTTGTGTGCGCTTTTTGTCTGTTCAAACGAAATATACACTGTGCCAACTGGCTGATAATGCCTGGAGGCACTGGCTTCTACGCCAACTGGCGGATTTCGAGTTGTAAGTCAAGTGTTGCTACCTTGAGCTCTCATTAAGCTTCTGCATCTCGCAGAAGCTGTATGGTCTCTTCCTCTACATCCTCCTGTCTCTCTTTTAGGTCAGTGTACCCCTTTGGGGGGGTGAGGTCGTGCCAACTTCTCCCCAAAGAGGTTAGGTTGACTCTCCCAGCTTGCTGGGGGAGTTCCCCCCCTTTTTTTTGGCACCCTTGTGGTTGGCACTGGAGGAGGAGGTTGGCACCTTGCAACAAGGGGATGGGGTGGGTGGCACTGGCACTCATTTGATCAACATTGCAATTGCATATGCACTCTGCCATTTTTCAGCCATACTACTACACTCGTCCAACGCGGGGGTTAGGTTCCTCGAGAACGGCGCCTTAGATAAATCCGCACTGGACAAACTTAATACCTCATGGGATAAATGGGGAGACATGAACGTGGCCGCGTAAAGTCTCCCATTAATACTTAGATATGTATATTTTTATTCACACACAAATGAATTTCCCTACTTATATTGTATATGAAATAAGAACATAATAAAATCATAAATATAATGATATTTACATATGATAAATAAAAATATATTAAATGAAAATAGGAAGCATCTTTTCTTCACTCTTTCGGATGGTTCGTATGGTAGACTCATTCACTTCTTCGGCTAATGTCATAACCTTACGACTTTTCTTCTCTTCACGATCACTTGCAGATGCTTTAAGTTTAGGTGCCATACTGCTGTTTAAGGGTAATAGCAAAACAACGGCAAAATACGACAAAAACAATGTAACACAACTTCACTGAACGTAACGCGGTAGCGGGACTGAGACAAAGGATGATGCGAGGGGTGACGCGGGAGGGAGGGAGATGCGGGAGTGTTGAAGAGTATAGGAGAAAACGCTAGAGCGCGCATTGGCACGCGTATAGTATTACTGTATTAGAGCGTGTTTGGCGGACCGTGTATAATCAAATTTTCCGCTTTCGGCAAATAATTGTTCGCATTTATTTTTCCGTGTTTAAGCAAATTCGCGCTAGACAAACACGCGTTGGACGAAGGTTTACACTATATGAAAACATTAAATAGTGAAAAAAAGCTTTATCGTTGCTTCAGAGCATGACGATCATTAAAGGAAAGGGTAAAATGAAGGATAGCATAAAACTCTACCCTACCTAAAACTAATCTACATCAGACATTTCTTGGAAAGACTTTTTACTAAATAAATAAAATGAAACGGTATGATAACGTTTCCCACCATGTTGTTAGACAGCATAAATTATGCAATGTGCCTTGGTCCTTGGACTGATTCAAATATAGGAACACTAATCCAGAGGTCACTCCAGATGGTCAGGATCGCCCCCAATTGCTGTCGCTACCCCTTTGTCAGTGCACAAGATCATGTATATTTCGTGCGTGCATATGTATGTGTATGTGTATTGGAGGCGCGCGCGCAAGTAGGCAACTGGGGATAAGTGAGGTCGAGTGTATGATAATTCACAGATTTAGTGAGGCAATATTGGGGAGGATGTAACACTTTGCTACCTTGGAACATTATAAAATTTATACAAATATTTAGAAGCATTTTTAATGTCGGAAAATAGATATGTCAGCCCTGATTAGGTTACGCTACGATAGGTTAAGTTCATTAAAGTTTGGTTAGGTAAGGTTAAATTAACGAATACCTCCTTCTTTAATGACCTAATAGAAACCACCTTTCGAGCACTCAATCACGTCTGAAACACCTATTTTTCCTCTCTCTGTTCGATGGGACTGGGTTGTGTTAGATTAAATTAGGGTTGGTTGATTGGTTTTGTAGAAATATGGATTTAAAAAAGTCGGTGCCTTGGTTATGCGGAGATACGCGTGTGTGTGTGTGTGTGTGTGTGTGTGTGTGTGTGTGTGTGTGTGTTTTATGATAGAAACAACGTGATTAATGCCCAAACTATACGAACCTCCTTTACAAAATAAAAATATGCTGCAAACCATATATATATATATATATATATATATATATATATTCAGAGAGTGAAATTTGAAAAAGCGATTCATTTAATATCACCCTTTGTTAAAGAGAAAGGTAAACCGTGACATACCGTATGAATATTTGATATAATCCACGTTTCAAAACCGAAAAACAGATTTGAAATACCATTTAATCCAATTGTACATTAAAGAAAAAAATTCTTACAAACATAACGAATAATTATTTGAAAAAGAAAAAGTTTTATCTTGTACAAAAGATTTTCAATCTTAATGATACCACTTCAATCACCCCTATTAAAATTTCTATCAATTCAAATTATTAATTTTTAAACTTTATTCACATTTAGGCTATTTATAATAATAATAATAATTAGTAAATAAATTACATTCATTTACTTTTGTCAATCCTCGCTACACAAATTTTTTAAAAATCAACAGCTCTTTTTAACCCACAATAATGTCTAACAATGTAAAACTCGATTCGGAAAGCTTTTTATAAATTAGAGTTATTAATAACTTCAACGTACTACATTATTTACTACCTGATCCATTCTTCATGCAATAAAAAGTTCTGCTTTACTTTACTAGCAGTTCTTACATAATGATAAGGATTTTAGATCCTACCTTTTACCATACAGTAACAGTTGAAATTTCTAGAAGCATATACAAAATATGAAATGAGCTAGTTATTTATAAATTTGTTATAATTTCTGTGCTCATGTGGAAAGCAACAAGAATTGAACTGAATATTCATATAAAAACTAAAAAAGAAAAAATGATTGTCCGTCACAACTTGTTTGCATAATAAGTTTATTGTCAAAATTACATTCTCAGGCACCCTCACAGATAAATTATTTATTTATTTTTTAATATTTTTTCAGACCATGAAGTTTACACATGGTGTATATACAGTTTTTATTAATTCTATAGATCGGAAAAAGGAAAATTTGAAAAAGAATCTCAACTAAACGTGGCCAAGACAATAATTATTTAAGTAATAATAATAAAAGAAATATATTCCACAAAGAAAAAACGAAAATCACATGTAATTATCATTTCAATTTATATTCAGTGAAACCTACATCTTTGTAAGAACGTACCAACGCGATATGAGAGATGTCACATATTTTGTACATCGTCTATTTCGAAATGTCACGTTACGGCTATTAAACTCACATTTAAAAGCATTTTCCGTGTTGCAGTCACCCCAAAACCAGGAACGAAAGATATAACACACCGCTTTGCACTTCTCGTATCTTTGTGTGAGCCTTACGGTAAATAAGTGTAAGAGAAAAATAAATTTTTTTCATTTCAGCTCTTAAGTAAACGTTACTTAATAATGCATTTTATCTCCCGTTTAGACAATTTTCCAAGCCACATCCGTTATTTTAAGCGATCCAGAGAAAGCTTATTTATCCCTCTCGAATAGATTTTACACATTTTCCGAGTATATATTTCAAATGTAAATATTTATGTGTGTATATACAGGGTGTACATAAAGTCAGGATCTATTTTTGTGAAGCACTTGGAAATTATATGGAATTCAATCATAAAATGATAAAGTGGTAACATTTATTAAATAATTAAGAGTAGGATTCAACGTGACGCCCATCAGTATCCCTGCACAGCTCAAATCGTTCCGCAGCATTTCTAAACACATTCTGGAGCATTCGCGGGGTTATGTTATCTGCAGCAGTTCGTATACGTGTACGTAAGTTTTCAAGACTCGTAATCTTCGTCTGATAGACGTGCGATTTGATAAAGCCCCATGCAAAGAAATCTAAAGGGGTTAAATCTGGTGATCTCGCTGGCCAAGGTCTGTTGCTTCCGCGTCCGATCCAGCGATTTGGAAAACGTCCATTTAGATAATCCTGAACAATTTTGGCATAGTGACAAGGAGCACCATCATGTTGATAGAAGACGGTACTAACAATCCTATCTCCGTCGTCTATCAACATGATGGTGCTCCTTGTCACTATGCCAAAATTGTTCAGGATTATCTAAATGGACGTTTTCCAAATCGCTGGATCGGACGCGGAAGCAACAGACCTTGGCCAGCGAGATCACCAGATTTAACCCCTTTAGAATTCTTTGCATGGGGCTTTATCAAATCGCACGTCTATCAGACGAAGATTACGAGTCTTGAAAACTTACGTACACGTATACGAACTGCTGCAGATAACATAACCCCGCGAATGCTCCAGAATGTGTTTAGAAATGCTGCGGAACGATTTGAGCTGTGCAGGGATACTGATGGGCGTCACGTCGAATCCTGCTCTTAATTATTTAATAAATGTTACCACTTTATCATTTTATGATTGAATTTCATATAATTTCCAAGTGCTTCACAAAAATAGATCCAGACTTTATGTACACCCTGTATACAATTCAAAATGTCTATTTTAGTTAAACTTAGATCTGCATTCTACACCATTTTTCATAGCATTTTTTTCAGTTTCTTTTATGTTAATTATAATAAATACCAAACAAATTAAACCATCATGGCCTTAACTGCACTCCTAACCTAGCTTAAATCGTCGACAGGATACAGAGCTATGTAGCAACATTCGCTACATAGAATAGCCTCTCTCGAATCCTAGTTATTGTTTTCAATATTGTAAATACGTATTTTCTGTATAAACACTTGTGTGCGTGAAATAATTAATTGGTTAAATTTTTAATGAAAGAGAAAATTTGGTACTTAAAACTGTTGACTCGTGGATATAGCTTTCCATTCTTACATTCTTATCTGGCGTTTGTGTTTTCACCAAATTGATAGACTTAATCATTTACGTATTCATAGACATAAAACATATTTTACATGCATAAGAAATAAATTGTACACAGCGTGGATATGAGACAGACAATGTGCACCACCGTTTCCCTATAAACCAGGGCGAAGACACTGAGTTCGAGGGTTCGACTGCCGATTAAGCAGGTTAATAATGCAGGAGTTTATTCCTGTTTGATTATCTTGTGATATTTTCTTAAGTGGTGATTGCACGATGTATATTCCAACCATAAAAAATGAGAATGCGGTGTAAGACAATAAAAATAAACTATCTCTCTCTCTCTCTTCTCTCTCTCTCTCTCTCTCTCTTTCTCTCTCTCTGTATCACACAATTATTTTAGGAACTTACCAAAAGATATATTGTATAAAATAATGAAGAAGTAGCATTTCCATCCTCTAATAAAGGTACATCTATATAGAAACACTTAAATCGTACACGACACTGATCCCCACAAGGATAAAGAGAAAATTATTCCAAGGCTTTCCGTCTATTCAGAAGTACATCTCGTCAGGGGATGATTCTCTCTTTTGTGTCGTAATTTCATTGAGATTTTTCAAGCTCATATTCAGGGCCTACATTACATATAAAATCTGTGGCACGTGGAACACACAGCCTTCAGAAGATGTGAACAGTTCCTCTGTGGATCAGTTCAAGTAAAGGATAGATTGAATCTTGCATACTATTTGAAGATGTAGAAATTTTTCCTTGGCGTCCCCTGCTAAGTAACAACTCCACGATATGGGGAACATTGCTTTTGAGGTACATCTTTTCCTTATAACTCTCTCTTTCTGTCTCTCTCGAAGATCCTGGAATTTGTGGAAGAGATATCACAAAAATACATCAAATTTTATATATATATAGACACACACAGTATATAGGATGAATTTCGCAACTAAATACATGAAATAAATATATGATGCAAACCCGTGAAGAAAAGTAAAAATAAATACAAGACCTCTCGTTTATTCAACAGTACGCCTCGTCAGGGAATGAAGGAAAATGCAAGAGCTCAAAAATACTTATCTCTGTAAGCGTAAACAAATTAGATAGGATGGGTTAGCGAGGACTAATGAGAATAATAAAAGAAATACATTAGACAATTGGCTTAGCAAAAGAAATCGTTCCAATAACATATTCTCTAAGAATCAGCGAAGTTAAGCGACATTGTATCTGAGAGGTAGTTGGATGGATGATCGTCCTCCGCGCCCAGAGGATGTAGTGACCCATGGTTCGGATGCCTGGTAAAGATGTACCCCTCCGTCACATGACTTTAGTTGCTGGATTGAGGTTATTCCTTAATATTTCCAGATCTCCGAAATCTTGCATATTTACGTATTATACTCGCGTTTTTTCGTTTTTGCGTACAATGTTTATGATCTTTGAAACCCTTATATATTTATATATATACAAATATATCTTTTATATTTTTATTCATATATACAGATTTAACCAGATGCACTGTTGATATGTGTGAAATTTCCATTTTTGTTTTGAAAGTGTAATTTAAAATATTCAACGAAAGGGAAATAATATCGTAATTAGTTTTTACTTTTATTGATTAGATAATGTATGTAGATTTAATTAATTTCGTCTTTTTTATTCCCGTCAAATATTACAGTGAGCAGAAATCATTCTGGTGGTAATTTTAACCTATCGCACTCATCGTCCGTGAATCGTGTATGATAGATTTTTTCCTCCTTCTGAGTCGACTTCTGCGTTTTTTTGGAGGAAGTTCAAAATTATCAATGCTGTCATATCCGTTAGCATCCAGCTTCCGTTTCCTATGGGTGTGAGAAGAAAAAGAAAAATATTCTTAACTCATACGGAATAGTAATAATGTTTTTCACGATCGGAGTAAATGACTTAATCTTGAACTTTTCCGTTAAAAGGTCCTTATTGTATAAATACTGTACATGTAATAAGACAATTATGTACTAATTAATGGACGTCGAATTCGAGAGTTGCTCTGCCATTAATGGTTGTATGTGTATCAACTTACGATGGACAAGGCTTGTTTTTCCATTTTTCCACCTGCCCTCTCGTTGGTTCTATTTGTTGCATCTGATTTTGCAGCATCACGCGCTACCGTCACAGTAGAGATAACAGCAGAGTGTTTCGGATGTTCAGCTGTTGAAGATGTTTCAACTTCACACTGGACTCTGTTGTATGGTAAAAAATATTTCTTTTCTATAACATGTGAAGCATATATATATATATATATATATATATATATATATACATGATCTTTTTTTTTCATATACAGTATGGAAAAACGCACACTGAAAAAGAAAACACGAATTTCATTTCATCCGGACACAACCTAATATATTATTTTGTTTAATCACATACCCTGTATATAACATGTATGCAAACAAGTTATATTTAAATAAGGCAATATTTATCATTTCGGAATAACTCAACCAATTCTAAATTACGCACACCACACAAATCTTATCACAATATTTTTATTTTGACTTATTCTTTGTGAAACAGTTTATTGCTAGTTTACCGAAAATATAAAAAGCTACTCACGGGGTCTGCTCTTCGCCATCTGAGACTAGATCAATAACCTCGATATTTGGTTGATCGGTACCACATCCGTATGGAGGTGGCATAGCCTCAGCCCTCAGTACCATAGCCAGTATAATCTTCTTTTCTTCTGGCGTATATTCAATAAAACATGCGTTGTCTTCTTCGGCCTGCACATTGGGTGATAAAATCCTTCGCTCAATTTCGGTGGTGTGGGTAGCTTCTGAGGAGCTGTCAAATATGACATCACTTAGGGTCTGCTTAGCATACTCGTTTTTTTCATCGACAATTTTTTATTCTTCCGTTGAGATTTCCACAAGGTGTTTGTCGTCTGTATTCAAGTTTCGGCCACCGTAAGGCTTAAGGCTTTCGTCGTTGTCGGGTTTTATAATATAACTCCTGGAAAGAGCAAAGAATATCACGTTATTGTGAAAGGTTTTATCTAATTAACATATTCATACATAAAAAGGGCATAAATTCTAATGAATGCACTTTTAATATAAGAGTGTATAATATTGGCGGATGGTATCTAAGATTATGAACAACCATTACCGCATTAGTGCCTCGATGTCCTCGTCGACATCTTCAACCAATATTCTTATCCGTTGTATTTGTGATTCGGATATTATCAAACGATCTTCAGATGCTTGCTTCTCCATTGATCTGAAAATGAAGTGAAAGAGTTTATAGTAATAAATTATTTCGCATGTACATTAATTTATTCAACGGTAACGAACTAAAGATACCGTTTACTTTCTCGAGAAAGAATGTGAATTAAGATCATCATTAAATACCCAGTATGTGTATATATATATATATTATATATATATATATATATATATATATATATATATATACATATTAGTATATTTAAGGCGTGGTTATTAATTTATAATTTTAAAACAGAATACGAATACACGTCTTTACTTTAACTGTCTGCTGATAGATAAATCTAGTTGTGAATGTAAAACTAACCAGTCTCTGAAATATGTTTTCTTTAGCTTACCTTAGCTTACCTTTAGCTTTACCTTAGTGCCTTAGTCAATCAGTGATTTCAAAGTAAAAAGAACATAAAGCGTAGTTACGCACGCGAGGGAAGGGGTATACCCCACGATGTATGGGTGGGGATACAAAGTACATATATGCGTAGCGACTGATACCATACTTACATCAGTTCAGTGTTTGTCACAGAACGAGAAGGATCTTGATACAGCATGGCAGCTTTCCACAGCATTGATTGTAAAGAAAGATATGTTTGTTTTTTTGGTAAACATATCTTTCTCAACGAAATTGTAGATGAGTAATATATTTGTTATATTATTGCATACATTTTGTATTGAATGTTCATTCTAACGCATGTTTTTGCTTGTGTAAAGAAGATAATTCGTTCTAGAATTTTAAAATTTACTTTCTTTAAAAAATATTAATTCCCACATACTGGTATAATTGAAATTCACGATGTATTAGACGGAAATGATGCATTTCACGTAGCTAACATTTTAAAGGACATACAACACATTTATGTATAATCTGTATAAGTAAAGTTATTAAACTCTTGTTTTTACTTACTGTTATTCCAGTAGTGACGCACACATGCTACTTCGCCGATTTAAGCAGTGAAGAGTGCGAAAATTATGCTGAGATATTGTGTACGAGACGGAGGCAATGCTTAAAGAGGAGCAAAAAACGCTGAAGGTTAGTTAATATTTCTACGTCCTTTATAATGAGTTTGAAAGTCCAATCAAATAAAAAAAGAAGTTCTATCGTAAAGATATATTTATTTTATTATTACATGTATTGAATATCTGTTATACTTTAATTACTTGTCAATGATTATTAAATAAACATGTGTCAATTGGCGTTTCATAAAATTGTCTATTTTCATGAAGAAAAATATACTAGACAATACTGTTTCTAACCGCATATTGTCAATCTCTCTGTATCAGTCACATCGGTGAATTTATGCATACATTTTAATCAGCTATGCGTTTTGGAGAGGCTCCATGTGAAGTATAGTACAGTGTTATCTGTTTTAAGCTAACCGTATTAAAGCATTGTATATATTAGTTGCATACTTATTAATTCATTCTGAGATCAATAATTAATAGACTGCGATGATACTTATTTATGCTAGTGTAAAATGAATTATTAGCAGCGAGATTTCGTATTATTACCACCTTGTATTTCAGCGAATCAATTCGTGTATTTGAGGGGCCACATCCAAGTACCTCAACACCATCTAGAATAAATCCGTCATTGCGGAGGCGTAGAGGAGAGTCGTTGTCAACAGATGATACGCCACCCAGAAAGATACCAAGGTATAAACTTCTGTCTTTAAAACTATAACTACAATTATATTTTTATGAAAATCAATAGATCTTTCATTAATTTCTCTATAAAATACATATAACTCATAATCAAAAGATGTGGTAATTTCATGGAAAATATATTACATATATTAAGAACATGCGTCATGCATTCAACTCGATCTAACATTTCAGGCCCAGTAATCGAGTCGGAATACGCGAAATGTAGACCGCCATCTTAAGATCTGATGATACACCATATTTGTACTCCTGCAGGGGTCGAATTCCAGATTTCTGACGGTCCACGCATACCAATGCTGAGACGCGAAGATTCAGGTTACGGGGATGCTAACTCTAGCTTGTCCACTATAATATTTGACGAGAATAATAATGATGAAATTAATTAAATCTACATGCATTATCTAATCAATAAAAATAAAAACTAATTACGATATTATTTCCCTTTTGTTGTATATTTTAAATTACACTTTCAAAACAAATCTGGAAATTTCAGACAAATCAACAGTGTATCTGGTTAAATCTGTATATATGAATAAAAATATAAAGGATATATTTTTATATATTTATATATATATAAATATATAAGGGTTTCAAAGATCATAAACATTGTACGCAAAAACGAAAAAACGCGAGTATAGTACGTAATTATGCAAGATTTCGGAGATCTGGAAATAATAAGGAATAGCCTCAATGCAGCATCTAAAGTCATATGACGGAGGGGTACATCTTTACCCGACATCCGAACCATGGGTCACTACATCATCTGGGCGCGGAGGACGGTCATCCATCCAACTACCTCCAAGATCCAATGTCGCTTAACTTCGCTGATTCTTAGAGAATATGTTATTGGAACGATTTCTTTTGCTAAGCCAGTTGTCTAGTGTATTTCTTTTATTATTCTCATTAGTCCTCGCTAACCCATCCTAACTAATTTCTTTGCGCTGTACAGAGATAAGTATTTTTGAGCTCTTGCATTTTCCTTCATTCCCAAACGAGGCGTACTGTTGAATAAACGAGAGGTCTTGTATTTATTTTTACTTTTTCCTCACGGGTTTGCATCATATATTTATTTCATGTATTTAGTTGCGAAATTCATCCTATATATATATATATATATATGTATATATAATTTAATGTATTTTTGTAACATGTCTTCCACAATTTCCAGGATCTTCGAGAGAGAAAGAGAAAGAGAGAGAGAGTTACAAGGAAAAGAAGTAGCTCAAAAGCAATGCACCTCATACCGTGGAGTTGTTACTTAGCAGGGGACGCCAAGGAAAAATTCCTACATCTTCAAATAGAAATGCAAGATTCAATCTATCCTTTACTTGAACTGATCCACAGAAGAACTGTTCACATCTTCTGAAGGCTGTGTGTTCCATGTGCCACAGATCTTATATATAATGTAGGCCCTGAATATGAGCTTGAATAACCTCAATAAAATTACGACACAAAAGAAAGAATCATTCCCTGACGAGATGTACTTCTGAATAGACGGAAAGCCTTGGAATAATTTTTTCTTTTTCCTTGTGGGGATCAGTGTCTTCTACAACTTATGTGTATCTATATAGATGTACCTTTATTAGAGGATGGAAATGCTACTTTTTAATTATTTTATACAATATATATTTTGGTAAATTCCTAAAATAATTGTGTGATACAGAGAGAGAGAGAGAGAGAGCGACGGAGAGTTTATTTTTATTGTCTTAACCGCATTCTCATTTTTTATGGTGGGAATATACATCGTGCAATCACCACTTAAGAAAATATCACAAGGTAATCACACAGGAATAAACTGTATTATTAACCTGCGTAATCGGGAGTCGAACCCTTGACCTCAGTGTCTTCGCCCTGGTTTATAGAGAAACGGTGGTGCACATTGTCTGTCTCATATCCACGCTGTGTACAATATATTTCATATGCATGTAAAATAGGTTTTATGTCTATGAATATGTAAATGATTAAGTCTATCAATTTGGTGAAAACACAAACGCCAGCTAAGAATGTAAGAATGAAACGCTATATCCACGAGTCAACAGTTTTAAGTACCAAATTTTCTCTTTCATTAAAAATTTAACCACTTAATTATTTCACGCACACAAGCGTTTATACAGAAAATAAGTATTTGCAATATTGAAAACAATAACTAGGATTCGAGAGAGGCTCTACTGTGTAGCGAATGTTGCGACATAGCTCTGTATCCTGTCGCCGATTTAAGCAAGGTTAGGAGTGCAGTTAAGGCCATGATGGTTTAATTTATTTGGTATTTATTATAAATAACATAAAAGAAACTGAAAAAATGCTATGCAAAATGGTGTAGAATGTAGATCTAAGTTTAACTAAATAGGCATTTTGAATTATATATATATATATATATACATTTGAAATATATACTCGGAGAATGTGTAAAATCTATTCGAGAGGGATAAATGAGCTTTCTCTGTATCGTTTAAAATAACGGATGTGGCTTGGAAAATTGTTTAAACAGGAGATGAAATGCATTATTAAGTAACGTTTACTTAAGAACTGAAATTAAAAAAATTCTTTTTCTCCTACACTTATTTACAGTAAGGCTCATACAAAGATACGAGAAGTGCAAAGCGGTGTGTTATATCTTTCGTTCCGGGTTTTTGGGTGACCGCAACACGGAAAATGCTTTTAAATGTGAGTTTAATAGCGGTTAGGTGACATTTCGAAATAGACGATGTACAAAATGTGACATCTCTCGTATCGCGTTGGTACGTTCTTACAAAGATGTAGGTTTCACTGACTATAAATTAAATGATAATTACATGTGATTTTCGTTTTTTCTTAGTGGAATGTATTTCTTTTATTATTATTACTTAAATAATTGTTGTGTCTTGGCCGCGTTTAGTTGAGATTCTTTTTCAAATTTTCCTTTTCCGATCTATCGAAGAAATAAAAACTGTATATACACATTGTGTAAACTTCATGGTCTGAAAAAAAATAAAAAAATAAATAAATAATTTATCTGTGAGGGGGCCTGAGAATGTCATTTAGACAATAAACTTATTATGCAAAGAAGTTGTGAAGGACAATCATTTTCTTTTCTTTTTTAGTTTTTATATAAATATTCAGTACAATTCTTATGTTGCTTCCCACATGAGCACAGAAATTATAACAAATTTATAAATAACTAGCTCATTTCATATTTTGTAGATGCTTCTAGAAATTTCAACTGTTACTCTACGGTAAAAGGTAGGATCTAAAATCTTTATGAGTAAGAACTACGAGTAAAGTAAAGCAGAACTTTTTATTGCATGAAGAATGGAGCAGGTAGTAAATAATGTATAAGTTGAAGTTATTAATAACTAAATTTATAAAAAGCTTTCCGAATCGAGTTTCACATTGTTACACATTATTGTGGATTAAAAAGAGAAGTTGATTTTAAAAAAATTTATATAGCGAGGACTGAGAAAAGTAAATGAATGTAATTTATTTACTAATTATTATTATTATTATAAATAGCCAAAATGTGTAAAAAGTTAAAAAATTAATAATTTGAATTGATAGAAATTTTAATAGGGGTGATTGAAGTGGTATCATTAAGATTGAAAATCTTTTGTACAAGATAAAACTTTCTTTTCTTTTTTAAATAATTATTCGATATGATTGTAAGAATTTTTTCTTTTAATGTACAATTGGATTAAATAGTATTTGAAGTCTGTTTTTCGGTTTTGAAACGTGGATGATATCAAATATTCATACGGTATGTCACGGTTTACCTTTCTTATTTAGCAAAGGTTGATATTAAATGAATCTCTTTTTCAAATTTCACTCTCTCTGATATATTTATAAAGATGGGATAAAAATTAGGAGCTTTGTGGTTTGAATATAATGTTCTGCACTGAAGGTAGTGAGTTCCTTTCAGATTTTAGGTGGTATGACTCTATAGTCTATAGAATAATCCATGAATTATTGTAAATTGTTAGTCGAAAAGTCGATCAATTAGGCTGGCTTCCCACTGGGGGATGAGGACATCCCACCTTCTCCCCTCGAATATCGTAGACATCGTCCATGATCTGGTGAGAAAGTGGGATAGGCCCTCGCCATCAGGATGGAAGCATATTAAAGCAAGACTACAACAAATAAATGTCCCCAAAACATTAATAGGAAATCTGAACAGGTTAAAAGACTTGGAACATGCGCGGAATAAAATGAATAACATTCAAATTAACAGGGGTTAATTGAAAAGTCTGATGTTACTATACTTTTAAGGGTAACAGGTGTCTCCAGGCCTTTAGAAGGGTGTACATAGATCGTTTCAAAGGCGATTCGTTGCAAGTAGCAAACAGGGTCGCCTCGCCTAAAGCATCGGATGCGCGGTTCAGTTTCCCTACTCATTCATCTGTACAGTAAAATTTGCACTGTTATTTTTGTTTTCTGTAAATAATTTACAGATGATACCTTGAAAAGAGGAAGCAAACTTATACAGGTGCAATGAGTTCACCTGAAGAACTGTTTCTTTATATAATGGGGAGATGTCATTACGACTTAGAAGATTATTTCAACTGCAACTATGCTATGTGAAGAAGTGATCACGTATGAAAAGCCTGGTCGGTAAAAATAAACACTCGATTGGAAAGGAGTGTTTATAAACTTGTATTTGATGTTTTGTCTAACGAAAGCATTTTTGTGTGTGCTTTTGATTGAATTCGTTTAAAGATCTACAGATCTACAGAAGCTAAGGCTAACAAAGACCCTAAGATCCACTCTAAGGTTAGCCCGAGAGAAAGGAAAGAGTAGGGGGTTAAGAGAAGAGAATAAGGGGTTAAGTAAGTAGCAACACCTATCACTCGTGGTAAACATTCATTCAGAAAAAGATAGAAAAGGCTCACCATCATCATCCGTCGGCCACTGCCGACAAGTCAGAAAAATAGTCGGAGAGAATAGGAAAGATTGCAAAACGGTCCTCTACTCCATAGGGAGGTAGAGCCCACTCTGCCGGAAAAAGATGAAAAGAAGTAAAATAAGAACGCTTACAAACCATGCAATACATTCTTAACTCAAGAACAACACATTTTTAACTCAAAGCAACACATTCTTCCAGCTGTTACAGACCGATCCTCCACTCCATAGAGAGGTACAGGATGCAGCCCACTAGGCTGGAAAGGCGTGAAAGATGAAAAGAAGTAAAATAAGAACGCATTACAAAACATTCTTAACTCAAACACTATCATACCATGCAAACTATAGACCTACAATAAAGAGAGTTACAGACATGCAATAAAGGATAGAAGAAAACAAAGTATAAAGAATAACAAAAAGTGGGATAATTTACTTAACAAGCTACAACTAAGTTCGTGTTAGTCTTTTTTTTTTTTTTTTTTTTTAGCATATCACACGCTGGCATGTCACAAGTTGGCATTAGACGTCAACAGACTCATTCCCGATTACGACCCCAACAGTTCCTGTTGCCAATTGTTGTATTATTTTAAACAACATTAATATTTTTAAAATGCTTATCTAGACGGTTTTTATGAAAAATACCTGCCATCGCGTCGCCTGTGCGTCAGAAGCCGGAGCGCCGTTAACATCCACTAGAAGGCCTATGTTATCTTTTATCGGTTTACAATTATTGACGTATTCAAAAAACTTTTTTGGATTATGTTTAGTATCCGCAGCTATAATTATCACTAAATTACGCTTAGCATTCCGAACTGTTCTTTTAACCTGACGTCTAAGCTCGATATATCTATTAAAGTTAGCTGCCGTGCCATTGAGCTAATTTAGTTCATACGCTTTGTTACGCTCGTTTATGAACTCCTCGGCTATTTCAGTAGTCCACCACTTGCGCCTACCATGATTTCTACCATGATTTC
Source organism: Bathynomus jamesi (assembly GCA_023014485.1). Classification (NCBI taxonomy): domain Eukaryota; kingdom Metazoa; phylum Arthropoda; class Malacostraca; order Isopoda; family Cirolanidae; genus Bathynomus; species Bathynomus jamesi. The sequence continues at coordinate 1,460,698 of JAJOZX010000123.1, read as the reverse complement.
TTTAAACGCCTCCCAAAGTAAAGCGGGCACAAAAATAGTATTGTACGAAATGAAGACTAATTACATCGAGTATAGGACTCCCTATAACTTGAACGGCGAAATAATGGACCAATTACATCGAGTATAAGACTCCCTATAACTTGAACGGCGAAATAATGTTAATTCGTATTTACTGTGTAGTGGAAAGCAGTAATGATGTACCTGTAGACTCATTTATGTTCGAGTTTAGTGTTTTGTGCAGTGGAACCCAAAGTATTTTGATGAATTTTCAATATATTTAATTATTTAATATAATTGTGTATATATATTTCGCCTGAACTATTATTTTGATGATTATACTCCATCGTTTTGTATTTCTTACATTATTTTTTATTTTATTTTTTATTATATACATATATGTTCTTCGATCGTATTTCTTATACTATTATTTTAAAATTTTTATTTGATCATATATATTTCATTGTTTGATTGTATATTTATTTCCTATATATTTCTGATTCCAATAATTCATCTAAATAAACAGAATGATGTAGTGGTGTCTTATTTATTTCGGTTTAAATGTATTTCTTTTATTGTTAATATTGGGTTTCGTTTAAATAATTAGTTCTCTTTCTGAACAACTTTAAGGAGAAAGTCGTGTAAATAAGATAAGTGGTGGTATCTGCCAACTCTCCCCATATAAATAAAAATTAAAATAAATGGTAGTATCTGCCAACTCTCCTCATACAAATAAAAACATTATTTGGCAACTCATGTAAATAAAATAAATGGTGGTATCTAGCAACTCACCGTAATAAGGTATACCTGAACAATTAAAATAAATGCTCTCTGGTAACCCCTCCATATATAAATAAGTGATATCTGGCAACTCACGATCCTCTAAATAACACCTGCTTGGCCCCAGGACGCTCATAATGCGTCTGGCTGGAGCCAGGTGAACACCTTCTTAGGTTAAGGATTAGGTTAGGTTAGGTTAGATTAGAACCTCAATATAAGCAAAAGACTCGCTGCCTTCACGTCAGATTGAATACATCAAAGAAAAAGGGGTAACTATTATGTTTTTTGCCAAAACCCAAAACTTAAACCTCAACTGGCAGAATTGAGCGTCCACTTTTCAAGGCACATAACATGTCCGCTTCTTTGATGTATTCAATCTGACGTGAAGGCAGCGAGTCTTTTGCTTATATTGAGGTTCTAAATGTAGCGGGGCTAGGCTGCTTTAAACCCTAGATCCTGTCCCAAAGCTGGATCCTATCTGCTTTGCAGATAGCTGGTGAGGGAAGCTATATTTTTGGGACCTCTTTGCGAGTGACCCGTTCCCCACGTCGGGCTAACATCATGAAAAAGAAAAAAACTATAGTGTTTGTCATTTCCCATTACTTATTCGGTCTATAGTGGATTTAATTTTCCTAGAAGAGTTCCTTCTTCCATGCACGGTCTGTGTGTATCATATATATATACGTATATATATATATATATATATAAGAATGTGTGTGTATATATATATATATATATATATATATATATATATATAAAGAGCCGATTTATTCCCGAATTATGTTGTTAAAATATAAGCTGTTTCTACTACCAGAATTTTGGAAAAAATAAGGGCGAAAAACGAGCAAGATTTTACTTCCATCTTATTACCTGATAAGACATTGATAGCCGAGATTGAGCTTCCCCTTATCCTCCCCTGACCGTCATCCTCTTCTTATCCTTACCCTCACTATCCCCCATTATCGCCTCCCCCTTCGTGACGTCATCTTCCCCATCTCTCATTACTGCCCATCTTCCTTTGTTGCCACTATACTACCGCGAGTACCTCAATGGCCCCACCGTTTCTGTATAAGTGAAGTGAAGACACTGAAGTCATGAGTTCGACTCCCTATGGTGCTTCTAGAAATAATAATTCAAGAGTTAGCGAAATAAGCTGGGTTAGTGTGGCCTGATCGCTATGCCAGCTTCCGTCACTTCTCACTCAATAATTAATTATTAATCTATAGGAAATTAAATTAAAATTAAAATTTCTTCAGTAAACTAACATTTTTTTATGTCTTAGTCATTAACATAGTTGCAGGTAGCTTTGGTATCAATTTGAAAAATTAAGTAAATCTTCTAAGCTCTGTCAATTTTTAATCTGAATGTTGTTAAAGAGAAAATTATCCAAATTATTTTCAAATGCATATTTCCATCAGTGTCAAAATTCAATTGTGTAACACCCTTTTCAAGTTCACAAACTACCACTGAGTCTTCAGTAAAAACATTATGATCGATCGCGAAAGTACGTACTTAGCATTTTGCCGCCCCGAGGTAGGAATTAAAGTGGCTTATATTTGGGCCATTTGATATCGCTGGTTTGGTATTACAGGCTGCTGATCTGTTTTACTTTAAAACTAGTTTGTGAATCCATTTAATCTGTTAGTGCTTATAAGTTATTTATTTTCTATTTTTGTTTTCTTTGCCCCTATTTAGGTTGAAATACGACAGAATTTGCCGCACTAGGAAGGTGCCTGTTCTGCTTATACGTAAATCCGCCTATGAGTATAACACAATATTATCTTAAAATTTTATCAACGAACTTCGATACTAAACTTATTCTCTATCATCTTCTAATTGGGTCATTATCCAATCTAAATCTTATTACATGCAACAACGTCTTAGTGAGAATATACTCATCACATTGTCCCTCATTTGTTTGAACTGTCACCATGGAAACATTAAATCATGGTTTAAAATCTTACCAAACGTCGTGGTACAAAACGATCTACAGATAAAAAGCAGCGTTTATAATACCGGGTGTCCCATTCGAAATGAAACAACTTTGAACCTCTGTAATTTTTAAAGTATTAATGTGAGAATGTTGAAACTTTGCACAAATTTTTGTCATAATGTTTTTTGTTTGTTTCAGATTGAATTATGTTTACCCCATAAGAAAAAGCGAAATGTGTGTTATGGATGGCTGAATTGAAGTCCTCTACTCTGGTGCAACGGCGATTCCGGACAACCTTTCACAAGGAACCACCCACCAGAAGAGACCTATATGCATGGACCAAGAAATTTGAGGAGACTGCCAGTGTTCTAAAGGAACACTCTGGAGGGCGAACAAGATCGGAAGAAGATGATGAACGAATACGCGGCGCCTTTGGTAGTAGCCCGAGAAAGTCCATCCGTCGTGCCAGTGTCGAACTGCAGATTCCTCGTTCAACTGTGCATAGAGTCGCGCGCAAGCGGCTGCAGCTCTATCCATATAAGGAAAGGAAAGATTATGCTATGCACAATGTATCTAATGTATGTAAATGTTATAATTCACATATATCATAGAGAACTTTATGACATTGACTATTTACTGTGTGAATATTACATTGTTTGCTTCATTCAATAAAAAATTATAAGGTTTCAAAGTTGTTTCATTTCGAATAGGACACCCAGTATATACTGCAACGCATAAAGCACGCTTTTCAATGCACTCCATTCATACCACATATACCACATATACGCACTCTTTGTAACTTTATAGAATAAATAACGAGTATTTGTTATAATATTTACTTTTGGTCATAATTATAGTTAAGTTCTTATTTGTTAAAAGTAATATATATATATATATATATCAACGTAAAGAACGACGCTTTGTATAGGAGAATTATCCGCGCAAGATGAGAGCGAAAGAACGAAACAAATGTAGTGGTTATCATATCTGACCAGCAATCGGAAGATCCCGGGTTCGATTCCCGGGTGGGTACCTCATTTTTTCATTTGTTTCGTTCTTTCGCTCACATCTTGCGCGGATAATTCTCCTATACAAAGCGTCGTTCTTTACGTTAATTATACTGCGTGTTTGCAGTTATAATGTATGTATATATATATATATATATATATATAATTATATACACACACACACGAGGGGCGGTCAGAAAATAAGTTTACACGGCGTATAATTTCGTAACTAAAGGACCGACATTGATTATGTTTCTCTCAGGTGAATTCGTTAATCATTTTTGGCAACACTGCACGTCGATTCGGCTGCCATCTCCCGTACATTTGTTATTTGAGTCAGTTGAACATGGCCGCTCGACTGGAACAGTGCCCTGTCATTTCTGCAACGATATTCCGAGTCTCTCAGTGGTCAAAAATTTCTCGAGCGCATTGCCACAGGAGACGAGACATGGGTTCATCACCGTACTCCGGAAACAAAACGTGCCAGCATGGAATGGAAACACCCTGGTTCGCCGCGACCAAAGAAGTTTAAGATTGTGAGGTCCGCTGGCAAAGTGATGGTACCATGTTTTGGGACCACAAAGGCGTTTTGCTCGCAGACTTCATACAAAAAGGTACAATAATCAATGCAGCTGCATATTGTTCAACATTGGAACGTTTACGAGTGGCCATTAAACGTAAACGTCCTGGACAGCTCCGTAGGGCAGGATACTGTTCCAGTCGAGCCGTCATGTTCAACTGACTCATATAACCAGTGGACGGTAGATGGCAGCCGAATCGACGTGCAGTGTTGCCAACAATGATTAACGACGAATTGACCTAATACAAACATAATCAATGGAGGTCTTTTTGTTACAAAATTATACGCCGTGTAAACTTATTTTCTGACCGCCACTCGTATATATATATATATATATATATATATATATATATAGTCAAAGCTGCGCATAATAAGCACGGATATAAGAATAAGTCGCCTTCAAGACTAATTTTTATTATTTATTTAAATATTGATTCTAAGAATCATCCGGGTACAAGAATCGTTTGGCGACTCTTATAAGCGGCTTTGACTATATGTATATTTGTTTAATAATGTGTTGTTTAACCTTCTTCGCAACATCTAAGCATGGGTCGCTACATAATCTGGACGCAGAGGACAGTCTCCCATATATAATAATTACTATTCACTCCCCATGTCGTTAAACCTCGATGATCGACAGGAAACCGTGTGATGGCATCCACCAAAACGTAGCCCATACCTTAGTTTTCCTTCCGCACGAATTGTTAATTCTGACGAAAGTCAAGCTTGTCACTTCACCTTAGCCCTATAGTTTAACGTGGAATCCGAACCACGCCCTACCAGCATCCCAGCGTCTTAATCATTAGACTACCCACCAATCTACCAGCCAATTTCTTTATTGTGTGGAAGGATGAACAGCTAGGATTTGCCCGCGCCGCCAGCTGTCCCCAGGTCTCGATGCCAGGGCCGATGAATTCGTAGTCAGCGACGCTAATCACTATACTGTACCACCGAAGCGCATATATATATATATATATATATATATATATATATATATATATATACACCGTGGTAACCTTGGTTTTGTTTTCGTCTGAATTGTTCATTCCAGCGAAGGTGAAGCGTGTTGCCTCACCTGATATATATATATATCGGGTGGCCCAAAATAACTGCCTTGAGATTTGAACATCAATAACTTAAAAAATATGCAGTTCACACTTCCAAAATTTACTTAACTTTTACCTCAATCTATTAATAAGCCATCATAAATTTTCAGACCTCTACATAAAATACTTTTTCAACAGCTGAGGGAACAATGAGGTATGGTGAAAAAACGAATACCATAAACTGAAAAATTTTTATTATTCACATCTTATCAAAAAATATGATCAATATGTCCGCTGTCCCGCTTACAAACTAATCTTAACCTTTTCTTCCACGACATGATATATTTTCTGATTTCTGCTAATGTTTTTTGTCCCAACATTCGAGTATTTTTTTCTTTAGTTGCATTTCTGTGAACTTTTCTGTTTGGCCTTCATAAATCTTCTCTGCGAGAGTGTTCTATATGCAATAATCCATGGGATTGCAATCAGGTGATTGGTGGGGGCCAGTCGTTTTTTCCAATGAAGTTAACTACATTCTGTTGTAGATAATCCTGTGTGAACTTGCTAGTATGAGCTGTAGCACCATCTTGTTGGAGTATGAAATCGTTTCCATAATACAGACGCCGACAATCAGGCAAAAGATTCTCCTCTTAGAGATTTATATAGGTTTCTGAATTAACTTTTTTATTTTCTGAAATGAAATGAATTTTCCTCTTTCCATTCCACGGTACACCTGCTAATACCATGATTTTTTTGGAAAACCGACTTGTCTGGTGGTAGTCGCGATGGAGGAACGTCTTTCTTACGCCGACCGGGAGTTTCGAGCAGTCTCGATGGTGAAATGTTTTTCATCTGTAAAAACTATTTTTTTTAAATCATTGGACGAAAATCTATCAAACAATTTTCTACAACGAATTTTTCTTTTAGCTCTTACATTGCTGTCACGTCTTGAAACATGGATCCTTTTAAATGCTTTAAGTCCTACCGACTAGTATGACCGCAAAAGATTAGATTGCACTGCAATTGCAAATGTTGATCAATGTTGCAAGGGGGGGAATGTTGCAGGAGGTTATGCAACAAAGGGGAAGGGTATGCAACCAGGGGGAGGGGATATCCCCCAAGCTGCAATGAAGGTGAAACCCCCAGCAAGCTGAGGAGTCCACCTGACCTCTTTGGGGGAGAAGTTGGGACGGCCTCACCCCCCCCAAAAGGGTATTTCTAACCTAAGAGAGGGAGACAAAGGAGGAGGGTCTTTATGGGAGAACGTGGGACGGCCTCACCCCCCGAAAGGGAAACCTAACCTATGCCCTAACGGCCTAACCTAAGAAGGATAGAGGGGTGTTCGCCTGGCTCCTGCCAGGCGCATAATGAGAGTTCATCAGAGCGCCAGCTGTCTTATATCATTATTAAATACAAGTTTATAAACACCCTTTCCAATTATATAGAGGTACAATTCTTCAGCGTGAACAGTGGAGGCGAGCTCTGCCCTGTACCGCTAAAGTCCTTTGTACCAAAGTTCATGATATTTCGAAGAGGCTAAACCTTTTAAATAAGCATCCAGCTCTAGACTATTCTCGCCCTGCTCATTCTTACATTCGATAAATCTGTCGAGCAGAGCGGTGAATGCGTATTCAAGAACCGTGTCAAAATTTTCAAACATTCTGTCGAGGATGAATCGGTTTCGCGTAGGGACAACAACGTTATTATCAGATGCAATCTTCCACATCAGTCGTATATCAATGCATGGCTGATCATTATTTATACACAACGTACAAACTAAGGCATATGAGGGGGCATCACTAATCTGTTCTCTTCTTGTACCTACACCTGCAGGTATTTTATAACGATCCTCACCCCACTTCTCAACTATCACGAAGACTCTATTCATCTCTTCAACACTTAAATAAACAACATTACGTTTACCAGGGTTTGCTTGTCTACAAATCGTTTCAAGTACATAGTTAATGGCACCGGTTTCACGTCTGAACACGCGCAATGACTTCGTCACGGACACATCATACAAAGCATTGAGAATGCTGCTTAAAGGAAGTTCCATCGTATTCGAGGAGTGCACGTCCAGTCGGTTCAAGCTCTGAGATGACTATAAGCCACGGCTGGGCGGATCGGATTGACAGGGGAGCAAGTCGCACCATAAGCTGTTAAATCGTGTACGGATTTGTTTTAACATAAATCATATGAGTACTTGTGGCCATTATACCGTGCAATTTTCAGACACATGGGGTAATTTCAGTTTTAATGTCTTATGCGCACTAGACATTCTCCACACATTAACAATCCGCTGCACTATTTGAGAGAAACATGTGCCCGTATTTATCCTTTTTGTTTAACAATCGATACTCGTCTCTAAATTCTATTAAAAACTCACACAGTTCTTTAGCCACAAACTCACTGCGACCCTCGTCATGATATATTTGAACGTATTAGTAAAAGTACTTTAGCTTGTCCATGATGACAAGGTTCACATTCTCAGCCGCAGGGTACGCGTACTCAGTATGATGCAGCATGACATAATACTCCCTGTCCCACCACTCATCAGCAAGACTTATTATGTATCCGCTGTTCCTTCCACCTCACAGTATATGCACACTTTTATACAGTTTAGCCCTACAACGTAGTCCATTACATCGTTTGTGCCGCGAAATCCGGCAATACTCTCGCCGGAATATCCATAGAGTATTTGAACATCTTGTTCCTTCGCACGGTTCAATATAGCCTTAAAAGTCTCAAAGGAGGGTGGGGTAGGTCGTCTTTCAGTATTTACCACATCTTCCGACTTTACCGAATACCACTTCATAAACGTCGAACACACCATATCAGAAGTAGCCATCACTATTTTTTCGTCTACGTCAGAAAATACACATCTGAGCTCCATGGTTTGCAGAGGTCAACTGAGCACGCCGGAGTAGAGATATGTCCAGGTAGTAGCAGGAGTCACATGACCGAGCTCACAGTGGGCGGAGCTTTGGGTTGTACACAAGTACGCACACAAAGGAGAAAATGAAACCCTAATTGAAACAAATATACGTAATAAATAAACATATCGATAAACATATATATATATATATATATATATATATATATGAAAATTATTTCACGAAAGTAACAAGTGAAAAATATTTATGATGAATAAAACCACGAAGGAAAGGAAACACAAAATGGTGCTCAAGCGCTTTCGTCTAATGACATCCTCAGGAACACTGAAGTACATAAAAGAGTTACAGCCTATATATAGGTTACAGAAAGAAAAAAAAACAAAAAATAAATAAATAAATAATATATATATATATATATATATATATATATATATATATATATATATATATATACCTATATATATATATATATGCAATAAACGGAGAAGTAAAAATAAAAATTAAAAATTAAAGGATTATCAGAGGCATACAGATTTGTAAGGAAAAAATATCGATTTTTAGCACAAGATCAAATGAATTATAAAAATACAAATTTATACTGGAAATCTGCCCGGGTTTTAACACTCTGCCTTTTTTGGTTAAATTTCGATGTATATAAAAATAAAATGAAAATTAAAAGTTAATAAAGTGCATACAAGTTTACCAAAGATTTAGCGTTCTACCCTTCTTATCTAAATCTGTTTTGAAGGAATTCAAAACAACAGGATCGAGTTGAAAAAGACATTTGCTTATGTTGAAGTTATTTGAAAGTTGGATAATGGCAGACTCAAGAATATTTCTATTAACAATGTTGCTAGAGTGGAATAAAACTGAAGCATTATTCCAATCAATACAGTGGGATAACTCTGACAAATGGACAAAAAGGGCACTAGACAACTGTCCTGTTCTAACGGAATACTGATGCTGTTTTATACGTGTGTGCAAATCCTTTCCCGTCTGACCTATGTAAAAGGAATCACATTGTTTACAACCAATTTTATAGATAATGCCTGAATTATTGGTAGGGCTATTTTTTACTATGATATTTTTCACAATATTGTTATATGAAAATACTACATTAATATCCAAAAGTTTAAGTATATTAGCAATGCCTAAAAAGCCCGGGAAAAATGGAAGTACTAAAATATTTTTTGACAAAGTACGAGTGTTATTATTGACACGATAGAAAGTTCGTTTTGCCTTCTTGAGACAAGATTCCATAAACGCAGATGGATAACACAGATCACTTCTAATACCGTTGATTTTTTCCAATTCGGCATCGATGTATTCCGGACTGGCGATCCTAAGGGCGCGGAGAAACATTGATGAAAAAATGGCCTTCTTAGTTGGGGTGTCATGTCCCGAGTAAAAGTCTACGTAGGACAAATTGTTTGTTGTTTTCCGATAGATACTAAACTTAAAACCTGGGCTTTCCCTATGTACACGCACATCCAAAAATGGGATTGAATTGTCTTGTTCCACTTCTAAAGTAAACTTAATGGAGGGGCTTGATCATTTAACTGAAGGAGGAAGTTATCCAGGTCAAGATTCATGGGCCAGATACACAAAATATCGTCGACGTACCGCAACCAAGGGATGCCAACCCCCAGGATTCTCGGAATGTAAGTATTTTCGAAAAACTCCATATAAATATTGGAGAGGAGGGGCGATAAGGGGTTGCCCATGGCCATCCCAAAAACTTGTTGATAATACTCGTTATTGAAAGTGAATTTACAGTCTTTGATGCAAAGCTTAATAAGTTCCAAAACAATGTGTGAAGGTAGTGGCAGGTCATACTTATGTAATTCTTGGGAGAGAAAGTCAAGCATATCGTCAATCGGCACTTTTGTAAACAATGAACAAATGTCAAAACTGATCAATCTATCGTTAGTTTCAGTAGTGCATTATTCAATTTTTCAGTAAGATCCATGGAATTTTTTACATGTGAATCAGAGATAGTTCCGAGAATGGAGGACAAGACTTTGACAAGCCATTTGGAGAGTTTATAAGTAATAGAGCCCACCGAGCTAATAATAGGGCGCATAGGGTTGCCTGGTTTGTGGGTTTTAATAAGACCGTAAAGATAGGGCAGAGAAGGTGAAGTGGACATGAAAAGCGGAATTAAGTCCTTATGATCTTTCAGAATGCTTTCAAGCCACTATTAAATGATTTGATGACGTCATCCTACGGGTTCTTCCTAAGTTTGCTGTATGTGGCGGGGTCCTGGAGAAGCTCGTTCATCTTTCCGATGTAGTCCACTTTGTCCATAATAACTATGGTGTTAGCCTTGTCTGCTTTAGTAATATGGAGCTCCCCATCTTTTTTTAATTGTGAGAGGCTATTGCGAAAACGTTTAGGAAAGTTATCTTCGTAATTACTATTCGCCGCACTATAAACGAGGCCTTTAACTATGTTAAACAAATACTGAGGGAGATTACACTGTTTTTCAAAACACGCGAGACTGTAACAAATTTGTAAAGCCGAAGGTTTTTTAACAATAAAAAGGACATACCATATCCAAGGGCACTTTTTGCATCGTCACTAATGTTTTTCGAAGAAAGGTTCAAAACACACTTTGAGCTTGCTTTTTTACTCCACTGACTATTTCGAATGAGACTTAATTTTTCGATCCAAAATGTTACGAAGTGAAGTAGTTCTCCGACGCAACTCGTTGTAAATTTCATCAACAAAGGCTTTTCATGTCCACTTCACCTTCTCTGCCTTACCTTTACGGTCTTATTAAAACCACAAACCTGGCAACCCTATGCGCCCTATTATTAGCTCGGTGGGCTCTATTACTTATAAACTCTCCAAATGGCTTGTCAAAGTCTTGTCCTCCATTCTCGGAACTATCTCTGATTCACATGTAAAAAATTCCATGGATCTTACTGAAAAATTGAATAATGCACGTACTAAAACTAACGATAGATTGATCAGTTTTGACGTTTGTTCATTGTTTACAAAAGTGCCGATTGACGATATGCTTGACTTTCTCTCCCAAGAATTACATAAGTATGACCTGCCACTACCTTCACACATTGTTTTGGAACTTATTAAGCTTTGCATCAAAGACTGTAAATTCACTTTCAATAACGAGTATTATCAACAAGTTTTTGGGATGGCCATGGGCAACCCCTTATCGCCCCTTCTCTCCAATATTTATTTGGAGTTTTTCGAAATTACTTACATTCCGAGAATCCTGGGGGTTGGCATCCCTTGGTTGCGGTACGTCGACGATATTTTGTGTATCTGGCCCATGAATCGTGACCTGGATAACTTCCTCCTTCAGTTAAATGATCAAGTCCCCTCCATTAAGTTTACTTTAGAAGTGGAACAAGACAATTCAATCCCATTTTTGGATGTGCGTGTGCATAGGGAAAGCCCAGGTTTTAAGTTTAGTATCTATCGGAAAACAACAAACAATTTGTCCTACGTAGACTTTTACTCGGGACATGACACCCCCACTAAGAAGGTCATTTTTTCATCAATGTTTCTCGGCGCCCTTAGGATCGCCAGTCCGGAATACATCGATGCCGAATTGGAAAAAATCAACGGTATTAGAAGTGATCTGTGTTATCCATCTGCGTTTATGGAATCTTGTCTCAAGAAGGCAAAACGAACTTTCTATCGTGTCAATAATAACACTCGTACTTTGTCAAAAAATATTTTAGTACTTCCATTTTTCCCGGGCTTTTTAGGCATTGCTAATGTACTTAAACTTTTGGATATTAATGTAGTATTTTCATATAACAATATTGTGAAAAATATCATAGTAAAAAATAGCCCTACCAATAATTCAGGCATTATCTATAAAATTGGTTGTAAACAATGTGATTCCTTTTACATAGGTCAGACGGGAAAGGATTTGCACACACGTATAAAACAGCATCAGTATTCCGTTAGAACAGGACAGTTGTCTAGTGCCCTTTTTGTCCATTTGTCAGAGTTATCCCACTGTATTGATTGGAATAATGCTTCAGTTTTATTCCACTCTAGCAACATTGTTAATAGAAATATCCAACTTTCAAATAACTTCAACATAAGCAAAGGTCTTTTTCAACTCGATCCTGTTGTTTTGAATTCCTTCAAAACAGATTTAGATAAGAAGGGTAGAACGCTAAATCTTTGGTAAACTTGTATGCTACTTTATTAACTTTTAATTTTCATTTTATTTTTATATATATCGAAATTTAACCAAAAAAGGCAGAGTGTTAAAACCCGAGCAGATTTCCAGTATAAATTTGTATTTTTATAATTCATTTGATCTTGTGCTAAAAATCGATATTTTTTCCTTACAAATCTGTAAGCCTCTCTGATAATCCTTTAATTTTTAATTTTTATTTTTACTTCTCCGTTTATTGCATATATATATATATATATATATATATATATATATATATATATATATATATTATTTATTTTTATTTTTTTTTTTTTCTTTCTGTAACCTATATATAGGCTGTAACCCTTTTATGTACTTCAGTGTTCCTGAGGATGTCATTAGACGAAAGCGCTTGAGCACCATTTTGTGTTTCCTTTCCTTCGTGGTTTTATTCATCATATATATATATATATATATATATATATATATATATATATATATATATATAATAAATTATATATATATATATATATATATATATATATATAATATGTGTGTATATAAACAATCAAGGATTAAGGTATCCAAAGGGTACGGTATCATAGGTAACAGGCACCTGGTAATGTTTCCTATAGGTGTTATGGCATACCTTCGTGCCCCTAAGTTCCTTCACACACCCGTTTCTGGGCCCGAAAGTTCTGGTTCCTCACAGTCAGTTGTGGTGAATGGTTGTCCTCATCTTCCAAGCACACTAGATCCTTCAACGAGTCAAAGTTAACGACTCGAAGGTTCATATGGTTAAGCGTGATATCCTTCGCCATCACAATATATTTCATATCCTTCCCCACCCTCACCTGTACCCCATAGGTTTTTGGTCCTGTTGATACAAATGAGTCAGCGTATGCACCATCATCATACTCATCCTTGACCTCGTCAGTTAACTCTCCGAGGAATTCCCCAATAGCAGGCATGTATTCACCCTCCCTCTCTGTGAATATTACGCTATCTGTGTCAGCGTACAGCACCCTCCGCCCAAGAGAGCGCAGTAGTCCCCAAAGCTTGATGCGAGCGTATGCCGTTGAGAAGCTTGCTACAGGTATGTTTGTAACCCGTGAGGTATGTGTGGCCAGTTCGGTGGTGTTGTACTTTATTATGTAAATATTACCTATATTCACGATCTCCATAACCTCTTTATCGGGAGCATTGGCATAATCCCAGACTTCACTATAACTTTGTGCCAAATGAACGTTCCCTTTGCCAGTATTTTGTGCAAATTTTCCCAAAAGACTGTTTAAACACAACTTTGCACTAAAGCGTTTGCCAGGATTCTTAACAATTTGGGAACAGTCAAGCTATGTACCTTCACGGGCACGGTAACGCTGAACATAAGCCTATTTTTCATCTTCGGTATCAACTCCTCGCGGATACCCCGATGCTTCTACCTTATCCTTCAAAAAAGCGTTTATATATGGCGTGAAAAAGTTGGGTATCTTCTGAAACCTTCATATCTCATGTATCTTCAATATTCTGTAGCCATGGCGAACAGCTACAGCCAGCTCAGGGCCCTTATATACACCTCTGATCTTACGCTGAGTGGTTGTATGATTACAATCCCCATTGTTCTCCTCTGCACACTTCACGCACAGGGGAAACATGAGCTTGTGATCTACAACGACGGGTAAGATCGGCATCCATAAATCGCGAGGGGGGAGCACGTCTACGAAAGAGAGTCCAAAGTAGCACTCACTCAAGCTAGCTAAGAACTCCTCGATGGTTGCATGGCGGGGCCCACCAGTTTTTCAGATGCACCTACAGCGTACGGATTGTTCTTCATCACTTAGGGATATAAAGAACAGAAGTCGTAGTAATGGAGTTTTACGGCCTCCGTAGGCGAAAAGTATAGCTTGAATGGGTTTGTACGCCCTCCAAACAAGCTGTCACCACATTTGAGGTGGTCCAACACCATTGAACGTTTGATGGCCCTTATTTCTTCACGGTACTGCCATCTGTTTCCATCCGTGCATCATACTCATGCTCCCACACGACCTTGTGAGTGAATTGGGAGCCTATACGTTGATCGCGGTTACGGGCCAATACGAGGCTGTCGGCGGGGGATCTTCCATGGAGGTCCCCTGTGACGGCACACTCAGGGCGTGGGCATCCATGCCACCAGCAGCCGTTAAAGGAGTACACAACCCAAAAAACACGACTATTGACCTTAATGGGTACGTGTTGCGGGCGTTTTATATATACCCCGGTCTGTTCCTGTAGGTGTATGAGCCAGTAAATAGCCTTGTGCCCATAACTGTGGGGATTGTTTCTGTGAATGACGGCTAAGGTGTCTTTAGGCATGAAGTTATTCTTGAACACCGTAAAACATAATGAGGCGATCGTGGTTGCGACTTGTAGCGGATAGAATTTGAAACGGGCTATGTACATCACATCCTTCTAAAGGCCAAGAAACATACTCTAAGCACGCGCACATCATTCACGCAATAACGCTCAGATTCATCAGCTACATTGTAAGGACTAGTTTCATTAAAACTTTGTAGTAGCGGTCAAAATCTTTACGCTCACTATCACTCATGCTGGTTTAGTTTAAGTAATGTTTTGGGGAGGCAGTCCTACGTAGTTTAAAGTTTCGTTAGTGAGGAAAGTGTGAGGGAAATACCCTTTTAAAACATCAGCGGCTACGCCCATGACCTTAGGTAGCTTTGGTAATTTACAAGGTGTGAACAGCAGGGTTTCTTTAAACTGAACATTACCGCTTATCTGCATTTGTATTAGTTTGTTGCCTCTTTTCAAGGGGTCGCCTGTAAATATCTTCGATGAGTCATGTTCAAGCAACTCCTTATAAAGGAACTGTTTGTCAAATTTTGCTCCGTTATGAGCAAGAATATACACAGTCATTTTTTTTAAATTGTCCGCTAACTTGACAATATAGGATACAAAAGGTTTCACAGGGCTGTCGTGTGCAGTCATTTTAAAAAGTTTGTCCATTTACCACATTTGTGACACTCATCACACTCGACATCCATGCACTCATCACAAATAGTCTGACTTACGAGTAAATGTGGAATAACCTCTTTGGTTTCAGCGTTCGTGTGTTTCTATATTAGGGTGGTCCATAATTTCACCTTTTAAAATTTTTAATGGTCCAACAGGCTAATGTTTTTGGAGTTCCGGTAATATCAGACCCCACCCACCCCCAAATTTATATGGGACCTAAAAATTTGACTGAGAAAACGAAAGTTTTTCCGCTTCTCTGTGAATAAACATATGACTATATTATTTTTTCTTGATGATAATATATTATTTTAATTAATTATATATTCTAGGGGTGTTACCGCCACACTGAAGCATCATCCCAGGCAGCTTCGCGACGATGGGCTCGAAATTAGACCAGCTTATCAAGCCAGTTACAGTATATTTCGAGTGGGAACAAACCTGATTCCAGGTCCCCATCGTTTTTTTTTTTTTTTTTGCATTTATTTTTAAAGAAAAATGAATTCCTTTTACAATGATTAAAAAATTACACCAAAGTTTAATTAAAAAGATAAATACTTCTTCATAACATTACACAATAAACGCTCACTTAACATAATTATACATTTCAGCCAAAGATTTTTTCTTGAAGTCTGGAAAACGTCGATGTTGCTCTATAACTTTTACCAGAAATTGTTTTTGAGATTCATCATTAACAATTCTGTCTTTGAAATCTTCAATCAGCTTGATTGCTCTCTCGGCAGGATCATTCACAACTTTCATATTTTTGACAAAGTTCTCCATAACTTGGAAAGATTTGCAATTTTTCCAAGAAGTAACAGGTTCATTTAGCCAGTCACCACTAGTACCCAAGCATTGGAAAACAATTGAAGAACCCTTACCAACTAACTGACACAGGTTAGTTATAATGTTATAATGTTTCAGACCAACAAAGACCCTAGGATCCACTCATGGCTGGTCTACCTAACTGTGTTCGTAATTGTGTATTGTGTATGTCGTCCGTGGTGGCGGAGGGGACCTACAATTTTACGTGGGTTCCGAACCACAAGAACATAAGAAATTTATGTAAAAACTGCCTGTACATTCGCAACGACCAATTTTTACAAAACTAAATAATTATCAATTTCAAACTAATTAATTATCGATTTAAAACTAAAGATAGAATCTCTGGATCCAGAGGATCAAGTCATAATAGACTACTATCCACAAATATGTTGCACTCTATATCTATTTTTAACCGACATGCAAATATATCAGATCCAAAGAATCCAGTCAATTTCATTACGGTATCCATCAATACCAGTACCTTGCCAACTAAAAATAAGTCACGGTCCATATCGATTGCGGACCAAGTCAAAATTTACAACCATATACATTACAATATATATACTTAGGAGGAAAAGTGTAGGTGTAGCTGTAAAGACTGTACAGTAACGTAGAAATGTGTGTGCACCCATTTTGGGTCTCCCATTTCAAGGTGTTTGTGGGGCAAGTGAAGATCATGAGTTTTTCAATACCTCACAGTAATATGGGGGGGGGGCACCGTTCGGCAGAGGAATCTCTTCAAATGGGGTGTATAAGGACACAGAGTATCCCCTAACCCAAGGTGCTGCCTCCCTATATCCCACAACACTTCTGCTGAGCTGTGGAATCTATCAGCACAAAGCCTTAATTTTACTACCTTAAACTATACCCAATCTATCAACATATGCGTCTAATCTATTTTTAAAATGTTTATAGACGGGCTACAAATTACTTCTACCAGCAAACTATTCCAGCTATTTACTATTCTATGCGTAAAAACGATTTTGGCAACTGCTGTCTCGAACCTTCTTCTTGTCAACTTACACCCGTTATTTCTATCTCCTATTATATTGAGTTATTTCGAAAAAGCTATCTCTATCTACGTTATCGAACCGATTTATAATTTTGAATACCTGGATTAGATCACCCCTTAGCCTCCTAGTCTCAAGTGTAGTCAATTTTAACTCCTTAAGCCTATCCTTGTACGACTTTGACCTAAGCGACGGAATCATCTTAGTTGCTCGTCTTTGAACTCTTTCGATTTTGTCTATATCTTTGCACATATGCGGATTCCAAAATTGGATCGCGTACTCGAAATGGGGTCTAACTAATGATTTATAAAGAGGAACTATAATATCGCGCGATTTGTACTCAAAATTTCGAGCTATAAAACCTAACACTTTGTTCGCCTTATTGACCGCTGCTGTACTTTGTTTCGCTACTTTTAAATCACCAATGACTATAACTCCTAAATATTTTTCCTGCTCTACGCTTGTTAAATCTTTCCCTGACATACTATACGCAAAATTACCGTTACGCGAACCTATATGCAAAATTTTGCACTTATCAACGTTAAACGTCATTTGCCATGTGACTGACCAATCAACGATTTTATTCAGATCTTCCTGGATTTTACCTCTGTCTTCGTCATTAATCGCCCTACCACCCAGCTTCGTGTCATCCGCAAACTTTGAAACTGTATTGACTAGGCAGGCATCTAAATCGTTAATATATATCAGAAAAAGCAAGGGTCCCAATACAGAACCCTGAGGAACGCCACTCGCTAGATTAGCCCAACACGACTCCCCTCCATCAACGACCACCCTCTGTTTCCTACCTCGCAACCACTCTTCTATTCAATTTATTACTACACCCCTGATTCCATGAGGAGCCTTAGTTTTTTCAGTTAGTCTTTTGTGCGGCAAGGTGTCAAACGCTTTTTCAAAATCTAAATACACTACATCAACCGCCCGATGACTGTCGTAAACGTCAACCACGCTTTGAAAAAAATCTAACAGACTAGTTAAGCAAGATTTGTTTCGCCTAAAACCGTGCTGCGTATTTCTAAATAGTTTATGCAATTCTAAGTGTTCGACTATACGATCCCTAATTATTGATTCCAGTAGCTTACCTACAATAGACGTTAAACTGATTGGCCTATAATTTCCCGCCGCACCTTTATCGCCTTTCTTAAAGATAGGTGTTACGTTTGCTAACTTGAAATTATCTGGTACGCACCCCTCAGAAATAGACGCATTAAAAATCTTTGTTAGCGGCACAACAATGCTATCTTTTAATTATTTTAGTTGTATGGGATATATAGAATCCGGCCCCGGTGATTTACGCATTTTCATTTTATCAATATAGCGCATTACCGCCCCTTCACTAACCACAATGTTATCCAAAATATTACCATTATCAAAAGGTATTATGTCTATGACCGTAGGGATATTCGTTACATCTTCCATAGTAAAACTGACGTAAAAAAATTCGTTTAGCAAGGTAGCCATTTCCTTGTTTTCAGAAACTAGATCTCCGTTAACATTTTTCAACGGCCCCAAGACACTTTTTACTGGATTTCTATTGTTGACGTATTGAAAGAATTGCTTGGGGTTTTCTTTACCGTCACGAGCTATGGACATTTCAAATTCGAGCTTGGACTTTTTTATTACACTTTTCGCTTCACGCCTTAGAGATATGTAGTTGTTTCGTAACCACAAATTGTCTTTATCGTACTTATGTAGCCTATAAGCCCTATCTCTACTCTTTATAATGTCTCCTACTCTAGAAGTAAACCACAAGGGCTTGTTGTTTACTTTCGCACGTTTAATTTTGTACGGTACACATTCCTCATTTATAGTCCTAAATACTGTTTCAAACGATTCCCACATTAGTTTTGCGTTGGAGTTCCCCATTACTTTTTCCCAATTGACGTGTGACAATTTATTTCGAAATTTACTAAAGTCTGCGTGCTGGAAGTTAAGAATTTTAGTTGAGTTAGCTAGTTTCGAGTGACTTACTGAGAGGACAAACTCTACCATATTGTGATCGCTATTGCTTAACGGTTCTATTACTTGAAGATCAGTAATTAGCCTATCATCCGTAGTTATTACTAAATCTAAAATACTGTCCAACCTCGTAGGTTCCCCAACCTTTTGAATAAGAAAGCTATCCTCGAGAAAATTAATTAAACGATTACCTTCCGCGTCTCCCTGCATTGTATCGTAATTCACGTTGGCGCAATTAAAGTCACCCATAACTAAAACCTGCTCACTACCGATTATTCTCTTTAGTTCACGATATAACGCTTCGTCCGTATCAGCTGTTTGATTAGGGGACCTATATATAACCGCAACAACAAGTTTGAAATCGTTAAATTTAAGTTCTGCTATAGTCGAATCTATCGGTTCTGGAATTGTGTGCTTTACTTCTATAACGTTCGCAATATTATCTTTGATACGCAACATAACACCGCCTCCTCGCCTACCTATTCTGACTTTAACAAAATGTCTATAACCTTTAATTTGATACTCCCCTACAAAGTCACGAGTTTCAGTGCTAAGCCACGATTCATTTATCGCAATTATATCAGTCTTTACAAGCAATTAAAGAAAAAAATTCGTTTCTTTTATTTCGTAGGCTATGAGCATTTAAGGATAGAACCTTCAAATTGTTTGTAATTGCGACACCTTCGCGAGCGCAGGGGAAATTTATCGAATTTACGCTGGGACCGTTCGAGTTACGGCAGCCTGAAAAGAAGAGACAGTATTATGAAATAGTCTTCCTAAACGGGCAGCTCCAACGTCATTAAGATGAAGTCCATCTCCGAGGAACAAGTCCCTCCTGCCGTAGAAACTGTTCCAAAAAATCGCAAAATGCACTCCTTCCTGTTGGCAAAGAGACTTTAGGTTATTGTTAATATAGGTCGCCTTGCTGTAGAAATCGTTACGTTCGATAATTCGAGGAAGTATACCTGTTAAAACAATCTTATTAGTTTTTTCCTTTAATCGGTCTAGTAAGTCCCTGTACCTAGCCAGCAGTTCTTCCGATCTAGAATTTAAAACGTTATTAGTACCGACATGAATAACATAAGTTGTGTCATCGGAGATACCGTCTGTAAAATGGCCAACACTATTGTTTAATCCCCCACCCTTGCACCAGGGTAGCGGTAACGGTGCCTACGACGAGGGTTTCTCCCACAGAATTTCTCGAGCTGCCCTCGAACAATGGAATCGCCAACGAGTCGTATTTCCGGTTCATCAGCAATTCAGCATCATCGAAACCTAAAACAGAAAACTTATTGTTTGTTATTACTGGTAGACATGTCTTAGGTTTTCTCAATGGGGCTCCATTACGCACTCGAACGAAGGGTTGGGAAGTAGGGGAATAGAGAGGGCTATTAATACTAATTATATTATTAGTAGAAACTGAGGCAGGAGTGGTCGTAACTGGAGTCTCAAGGGATTCTAATTTTGCCGTCAGGAGCATCACGCTTTCTTCAAGCCTTACTCTGGCCTCCTTCTCACGTTCTAACTCGTTCCTCAGCACTTCCATGCTTGAGCACCACCTCCAAACTAACATTTCATTATTATTAGCCATTGTAAACGCGTAAGCTGCAAATTTCCCTTCACAGCGACTGCAAGTACTTGACGGGGGTGCCATGCTTTTAATTACTCAAAACACAAAAAATAAACAAAAAACGAGCGTTTGGAAATTAATAAATTACAACGTAGGTCTACCGAGTTCTTGAAACGCAGAAACAGGTTCTTGTAACACAAATTTATACTAAATTAATATAGAATTAAGCTACCGACAAAAAGATCTATAAAAGAAGAGTATTTATAATACTTATCTGTCCGCGATTCGACCCGACTTTTTTCCTTTTTTTCACACGGTGTGTGACCACACTCTACCTGACCTCTCGAAAGAAGGAAAAATGAACCTTATGACTCCTCGTTTTCTGGTAGATTTGAAAAACAAACAAGGCAAGCCACGTGCAGTAGCCTTCGTTTGATCAAATAATATAGTACTGAATAACGTCAATAAATGAAATATATTCGTTAATGAATGATTAGTAGCACGAAGTAATTTAGTTAAGAATGCACCGAACACTATTTTTTTTTAAAACACTTCAACGAAAACCACTTATTCAATTGATAACACTGGACACTCGATAATACACGTCTGTTCACAAGGAAAGACTGATCACATATTTGTTAGCTTAGGAAAGATTGGCTGACCTTTGGGAGGAGGGTGTTGCGGGTTGATTTGACAGACTTTCTTCATTGACTTTGCAATCAGACTTTTTTCTGCATCTGAAATTTGCCGGGAAAACAAAGCAAGTGGTACTAGTTCTTCAGTCAGATACCATAGCTGACCATTTAATCCCTTAAGAGCACTGGATGCTACATCGTGATCATAATTTTTATATTCAATGAGTTTATTAAAAAGATTTAAATCGTTGACAGGTGCATCACAGGCGACGGAAGCAAGCAACCAAGGTTTTATATAGTAGAGGCAGTTGAATATGCACATTCTCTCTAGTTTTGCTATCATATTTGAATCATACCCAGCTTGATCAGAGAATGCGTACATCTTTGCTGGATACAATACAGATGGCATCCACCTCGCATAGTGTACTGCCCCAGGCTTAGCCCATCTCACACCAGTGTTTGAGACGTTTTCCCCAAGAAGTAATAGAGCAACCTCGGCACATTCTCTGTAGTCGCCTCTCGGAAATAGAGGTGAACTGGCTGAATTAAGTGCATCTCTTAGAAAATCTTTTACCTCAGAAGCTTTGGCTCTCAATTGACGATTTTTAAATTTTAGTGTTTTTGTTGGTATTATTATGTCCAGTTTTGGCCAAATATTTAAACTGAAGCTTTTAAACATTTCATTTTCAGGGGACGTTGTACTTCCGAAGAGACTTGCATAGACTGAGCACAAAATGCGCTCGTAGATGATGTCTACATGCTAGCCACAGTAATTGAGTCCCAATCATTTCTTCTAGGATCTTACACGCTCCCTGTCTCCATCCAGACAGGGTTACATAAGTTACATAAGACTCATCAAGGCTGGAGACGTACATATTCCGAATAGTTCTTTGATCTTCAAGGAATTTTATATCTTCGCTTTTGTTTCTTGTTGTTCTCATTCTGTCTTTCATTATTATTTCAGTAGCATCTGCTGCCGATATATCCAATAGCATATCTAATTTTTTACAAACAATATCCTTTTTATCTTCGAAAGTATTCCTGTTTTTGTGTTTTTTCAGTGTTTCATACTCATTAACTGAAGTTAGAATCTTTCCTTTGGTCTTCTGCTTTTGGAAATATCTTGCGTTTTAATGCCAGCTAAGCCCCAGAATTTTTAAACTTTATTAAGCACAACTGTTGCAGCCTCCTCTTTATTGTTCATAACCATATGATTTCTTTTTAAATGATAGAAATGCTGAAGTGCATCTGATTGGGATGGTAGCTGGAATAGTCCTGTAGGAATCAGTTCATCTTTAAGATTACCAATAATTGGATCATAACTGCGTTTTCTTAACTTTATATTTAACTTCTTAGGAGTAGCCATGGTATTCATTTAAAATAAGATTGGAATCAACCAAGTGAAAAATGCATTATATACTATATACATCATTGGATATCTGAAAAACATAAAATATTGGCTTAATCAGCTGTTATAGAACATTTCTATGTATACTATTACGAATAAATAATCAATTTATACACCAAAATGTGCAAAGTTGATTTCTGAATAAATTTATATGCAATATGTATGCTTTTGTTTAAGATTAAATATGATTAATCTTAAAAAAATGCTTAAAAGATGTTGTTTTTACTCAGTTTTTTACTATGCAATATAAATTGGGGGTGGGGGGGTCTGATATTACCGGAACTCCAAAAACTGGTAACCATGTTGTTTCTAGCACCAATGCCCATAACATTAGCATGTTGGACCATTAAAAATTTTAAAAAGTGAAATTATGGACCACCCTATTCTATATCGTAGTACACGGTTATACAAGGGCTATTTTTAGGCTTAGCACTTTCATATAACATACATGCTTCACTGCATCCGCCTTATATTTTTTATGACATGTAGAACAGTGAATTTCATTGATTTATGGAGCTCAAAGTATTTATTATTGAAATATGTACGTCTACACACATTACATTCCCTCTTCTCAGCTTCAACTACACGACTTTCACATTTGGGGCTTTTACACTGCTCACATACCATGTAGCACTCCTTACAATGTTTCACTATATCATCCGCAAACTCGAGACATCCCTTACACAAATCATGATTCCTTCCATATTTTTTTACTTTTATCATAACTAGCGTAGAGAGTCCTTATATTACGGATGGGGAGATACGATGTTCCTGACAATCCTAAAATAAGTAGAGGTCTTGTACGATCTATCACACAGCTTTTAAAAACATACACAGTGCTACTGCGATCATCCATTACAAATACAACTATACGAACATTCATTTCCTGCTCTACTCTCTTCTCAGCTCTTCAGGACCCATATTACACTCAAACTCAAGCTTACAATCTGAAGCCAGTTTACGGGCACGCTGCACAACCGTAGGCAGCCAGATATTATACGCGATTGTATTTAGAATAGTGAACATATGATTTAAGACTTACTATAAAGCCGCAACCATGATCGACGTTTAAATGCTTTCTGTAAAGAGATTGAGAATTGAAATTAAGAGTATAAGTGTGGCACTATGACCCGCAACCCGGAATACTCTGTCAGTATCTACCATGAAGTTATCCATATTGAAGGCTGTACTCCTTTGAGAGGCCTGCATTATACGGCCCAAGATATATTCTATGTCTACAGCTGCCAAGCGTCTAAACGGTATTACTACCCAAAAATCATCTACATCCCCGTCATCTGAACCGAACCTGAAGGACAACCTCGTCCGGACTTCACGTTCGTCGTGGTTCTGGAGGGCAAACTCCACAATACGTTCAACTACGCGTCGCAGTTCAACACCGTTGGTATACAGGGATCCAGGGTCAACCCTGACCACGTACCGATTTCTAGTCAGGGCAGGGGTGGGGGTAGCGATGCGCACCAACTCGAATGTTATACCTTCCTCCACAGCACGAGAAGTTGCTGCTGCTGGTGTGGAGGAAATACCAGGAATTGAACAGGAATAAGGGGGCATATTTGAGGAAGGTACTATTGTGGGGGTTGTGTCGTAAGACGTAGAAGGTTGGGGCTCTATTACTGGGGGTCTAACAACCATCACAATCCTGGCACGCTTTATACCTGACGTGGAGTGTTCTTCATCATGCTTCCGCTTTGAATTGTCGCGTGCTACAGGTATCGCTGGTGAGGGTTCGTCAGAGGGGATGGAGTCTGTAGCTACACGATCATCGGGTCCATCTGTAATATCGATTATTGGGGCTGTACATCGTCGTCATTCTCGGTTCTGTGGAAGAAGAAAAACAAGACTATAAGGAACAGCACTTAAATTTTGTTGTATTTTGTAACTCTTCCACTTAGGGGTGTGACGTGTTAGAGATGGAATCTGTAGAAAAATTCATGTTCACAAGCTCCTCCACATGTATTGTATCTGGCCCTACAGGAGGTGGGAAAACTGTGTTTATGCTTAAAAACATTAAAGATATAGGGGAGATGTTCTCAAATTTTGTGCATAAAGTAATATGGTGTTATTCGACGTATCAATCAGTGTTGAACGAGTACCAAGATGATATTTTGTTGCACTAAGGTGTATATGACGTTAATTCGTTAAAGGGAAATGAGCATACAGTAATTGTAATTGACGATCTACTGTTTGGAAATGGATAAAAACGTTTGCCGAGACATTTACAGTGTTCTCCCACCATCTTAACATAAGCGTATTCTTCATCAATCAGAGTCTATTTTTCAAAAATAGATACATGCGTGATGTGTCGTTAAATACACAATATCTAGTCTTATTCGCGCAACGTAGAGACGTGTCACAAATTGGGGTATTAGCCAATCAAATGTTCCCGAATCAAAGTAAGGAGTTTTTGGAGGTTTATAAAGAAGCCACAAGTCAGCGTTACGGATATATTTGCTTTGTGACCTTCATCCGCGAAACACGTTTAGGGTTCTTCTAAAAACGAATATATTCCTAAACGAGCCTCAAACTCTGTATATTCCAGAATAACAAATGAGCTGAAGAAATATCGTGAATTAATAAAAATCTATCAACGATTGCCGTGGGCATTGCAGCAGATGTTTATTAAAAATATCGACTCTGACTTTTTAAAATGCATTTGTGAAATCTGCCTTAATGTTATAAAATGTAATGTAATAATGAAACCCCCTCAGAAGGCTCGTCTCCGTCGTTACAAGAAAATAATACGTACGCTCGCTCATAAAATTCAAACTGTGTGGAAGAAAGAGTGAATTATTGTACAAAGAGGGGGATCATTCCTCCCCAACTTATTTTCAGTTTTGGGACCTTTACTGACTAAATTAATATAATGAAGAAAGTGGCAGTGATTCCGCACGAGGTGTATGCTTCACTGCAAAGTTCAAAAAGTCCACACACGGTTCTAGAACCCCGTAAAAGTAGACTTAAAAGAATGGAAAGCGAATTGTTAGCCCTATTAAACGGTGAAAAGTCACCTGATGAGAAAAGGATCTCGTACCAAGAGGCTCTGCAGAAATTTCTTCATGAGTACGAAGATTATATGAATCCGACAGAGATCCCCAATGGTTATTAGGCACAGCGCGAGCAACGCTGAGCATGGCGACATAGGACCTGAGGCAGACGTTAGAGATGACCAGCCAAAGAATAACGGAACGCAACACATCGAGCATGTATTAAAAGGCAGTCTCCCACATACATTGAGGAATAAAGGCTTATGTCTATATAATCTATCGAGTGAGGACCCCATCATACAGTGGACCGATACAGGTGAGGTCATTGTTGAAGGAACAAGGGTACCGAGATCCAATATCGTCGACATTGTCGATGATCTGGTGAGAAAGTGAGAAAGGCCCTCACCAACAGGATGGAAGCATATTAAAACAAGACTACAACAAATAAATGTCCCCAAAACATTGATAGGAAATCTGAATAGGTTAAAAGACTTGGATCAAGTCTCGCATGTGTTACAACTGAGTACTCCATCACCCCCAACAGTAGCATCTCTGAAGAGGAGAAAGAAGAGACCAAATGGCCAACCTTATCCACGTGTCTCTAAAATACGCAAATGGCTAACATATTAAGAAAACATTATTATGACATTTCTAACCCCGCCTCCTGTGGCGATGTTAATAGACTGTACAGAGGTGTTTACAATGAATGAGTAGGAAAAAAGATGAGGTTTTTGCGGGAGCAGGATGCTTATACACTTCATAAGCCGGTGAGAAAAAGGTTTAAAACGGCCAGGACAACAGCAGCTTCGATTGACTCTATTTGGCAAGCGAATTTAACAGACATGCAAAGATATTCAGTGTATAATGATGGCTACCGCTATATCCTATTCATAATAGATATATTCTCTAGATATCTGTGGCGAATTCCTCTGAAAAATAAATCGCCTGAAATAGTTGCTAAAGCTACCAAAACGCTGATGTTGAAAGAAAACGGTTCCAGGCTATTTTTGTACTGATATGAGGAAAGAATTTGTGGGCCGTGCTTTTCAGAACACGCTGACAGAGTTTAATATCAGTTACTACACCTGCAATTCTATACGTAAGGCCTCTTTAGCTGAAGGAGTTCAACGTACCATAAAGGAATGCATGCATCGCTATTTTATCCATAAAAACACATACAGATATATAATCATTCTGGGGTCATTGGCTTCGTCATACAACCGTTCACACCACCGTACGATTGGCACAACACCTAACTTAGTTTTAGAAAGAGGTACGCGCCCAGAGACTGATGTGAGAACAGGTGGAACACCGCCACCACACTCTACACATTTCAAAATCAATGATTATGTAAGGATATCGCGTTCGGGAAATAAATTCGCGAAGGGTTTTGAGCAAGGATGGACACGTGAGATTTTTTAAGTTACTACTCTGAGACTTAAAGGCGAGAAAATGATAAGTTTATATTACGTTGAAAATTTGAATGGGGAGGAAATCGCAGGAGCTTTTACGGCGAGGAGTTGCAGAAAGTGGCATTTAATTTAGGAAAAAATGCGTTTAAAATTGAAAAAGTTTTAGGTAGCAAAGGTTCAGGAAAGAGGAAAATGTATCTGGTGA
Source organism: Bathynomus jamesi (assembly GCA_023014485.1). Taxonomy (NCBI): domain Eukaryota; kingdom Metazoa; phylum Arthropoda; class Malacostraca; order Isopoda; family Cirolanidae; genus Bathynomus; species Bathynomus jamesi. The sequence goes on along the minus strand of JAJOZX010000123.1, from coordinate 1,433,267 downwards.
AATGACTAGGTTACCCAGAAGCTTCGACACCTACATAAAAGCTGCTACAATAATGAAGCTTAAATAGTATGCAACATGGCGCCTAACCACTTCTATGTCACACTCCAGTCCACTTCTTCTCTGTCTGTACATCCTAACAACACCCTGGTCAACTTTGTAACAGAACTCCATGGGCCCATTGAGTTGGAAAGTGATTCGTAGTACGAAGTTGGTGTTTGTGAATTCCAGCTAGCCACCAAATTTTTAACTCTTGAAAATGAACAGATCATATTTCTGATCCTTAGAGGAGTCGATGAGTGTGAAAAATTAGGCATAACCTTAGACAACACTATGCGATCAGTTCTGTTCGGTGAGGTACAGTACTATAGTACAAATGTAGCACTAGGATTGGGTCATTATGACAGAGCTACGGACATTGTTACGGGGTTAAACAAGAGTCTTGAAAAGTCGTACCTGACAAACGACTTACTTTTGGAAGTCGTAAACATAGACACGCCTGCACGCACATTGAAGTTAAAATCAGCGCTTAGTAGAAATATTAAAGACAAAGAGCTGTTCACAATTGTTGCCGAGAGTCGCGATGGTGCAGCCCTCCGAAGAGATACTTTTCACGAGACACAACATGACTTGTCCAGCTTAATGTATCAGTAGAAGTTGGAGAAAATGGGTGAAAGCTGCCCATCCCCAGACATGTGCTATATTTACAGCAATATCGTGGAGCATCAATTTCTTGGGGACACCCAGGTGCGTCTGCTGCGCATTTTACACATTCCCAACCATAGAGGAAAGAGTTTGAGCATTACATATGACAAGCCCCATTATGTGAATGTTGCGACTAATCTATTAACCAATATCTCAATATATATAAGAACGATTGAGGGAAAAATTTCCCCATTCGGTGATGGGAGCTTAACAATGAAGCTACACTTTCGTCGCTTTCAGTTATAATGACCCGAAGGCCTTTCACAGTCTATCGAGGGGTGAGATATCAGCGTGGGAGTGGGCTTGGATCCATTTTTTCAGCCATACTATGCACCGCTTTCCCACTGTTGAAGAGGGGGGCTAGATACCTCGGGAGGAAGGCGTTACAATCAGGTTTTAACGCAGTAGAAGATATAATGGGTGGAACTAAACGTAAAGAAGCTCTAAAAAAAACATTTAAAGCGCACACGGGACGAAATCATCAAAGATGCAAAGAGAAAAATGCGTGGTGGCGGAAAGAAGAAGAAGAGGGTTGTCAGGAAGAAGGGGTTAACAACACGTGGCGCTAAACGTAAACGGACATCAAAAAAGAAGTGTTCTACGCGTATGAGCCTATGGCTGATCATTTTTTGACTGATATAAGCTGAGGACACTGCTCTCACGAATCGTAGGCTGATTACTACTTGTCGAGAGAGGTGGCACTATTTCTGATGGCGCGCCTCATCCATCCGTGTAACTCACAATGTTGTAAATCCGAACTGTCCCTCTTTGATATGCCCCCTACACAGGTTTCTATTGAGGATAGCGACTTTATTGCAATATATCCATTAAACACAATTAGTTCACCGAGTGTCCCTATAGAATTCGTGATACCTAGCTAAGGCCCATACTTTTTTGATCCCAGTTGTATGCACATGTTCACTAAACTGTGTATAGCCCATTCAGATGGAACAGACTGCGATGATAGTTACTCTGCATACCCTGAAACCAACTTTCTACACTCCATATTCGGCCAGTGTGGGGTGTATTTAAATCAGGTCAACATCTCGGCAGGAACGGGTTATTATCACCTACGAGCCTATCGGGAAAATGTTCTCAACTTTTCAAAAGTAGCGAAGGATACCTTTTTAACTGCCGAGGGCAATTATCAGACTAAAGACGAAAGTAGTATAAAGGATGAATTTAAAAATTCTAAAAAGAAGATATACGAGTGTTTTCGACGTCTGTATACAAGACTTCACGTTCCAGGAGAAACTGCTTATGAATTGGGTGGATATGAAGCTAAAACTCAACAGCACGAATCCTGAGATCTGCATAAATCTGGGACCTGATCAAGATGAGGGCGCAAAGCCCGTTGTGATTCACATCATGGAAACATATCTGCGCGTACGGTGAGTGAAATTAAGTTCGCCGAAATATGTAGAAATTTAAAAAAATTTAATACACGCAACAGTAGAATACCAATTAACAGAGTACAGATCAAACCATACACGGTGCCCGCAGGGTTGGCCTCGAAACAGCTAGAAAACGTGGCCCTGGGGGTTCTACCTAAAAGGATATTAATTGGAATGCAGGATCACGCTTCGACGAATGGAAAATATAAAAAGAACGCCTTTAATTCTAAAATTTCGGCCTTAAAAATACAACTCTATACGTAAGTGGCGTTGCATTGGGCGGGACTATGGTGACGGACTACTCATCAGACGCGGTATTCCCGCTTTGCGCGAGAGCTTATAGCAATCTGAACCATATTGCTGGTGGCTGTGAAGAGCTTGGGTTTGGCGTAACGCAGATAGAATTTGCCGATCAATTTAACCTTTACCCATTTGATATTACCCACGACTTCTCTGCTAGTGTAAATACACACTTAAGTCCGCAACAAAGTGGGAACATCTCAGTCAGATTAGAGTCCGCCGACCCTATAGACGCGTCTATTAGTGTACTAGTATACCTCGAATCACAAGCTCGACCGTTTCAGGAACGTTGTCACAGACTTTTAAAATGGACGCGTATACACTTCAGAAAGTAATGAAGAGTGACCGAGTAACACGATCCCAATTTATCGGTGTGTTTGCGAAGAATGCAACATTGAAATTGACAACTACGAGAGATTGGTATAGCCTTATCGTGAATACGGACTGTCGGGGTGAGGGGATTCATTGGTTTGCAATCTATTTTAAAAACAGGGAAAGAATGTAACTGTAATTGTAACTATATTGTGTAAAGTTTTACGTGTGTGTATATGTAATTATAACTCTAAAATGTCTCCATTAAGGTTAGTCTTATTTAATGATCGCTAGTTCTGTAAGCTGAATTGTACTAAAACATGCTTTCTACCATTTAATAAATTGAATAAAAATACAATGTGTTTTGTTCTTAACCACAAAAAAAAACAACCTACATTAGTTCCTCGATGACCTGGCATTCGTTGGACCGTCTGTGAGTCAATACCTCGACCTTGGTATTCAGGTCACTGGGTTGGCTGCACGGTAAAGGCTCCAATCGTCGTCATTTATTTGCCTTTCATCAAAACTGTCGTAAAAAGTAGCTATAACACGATCGAGTTCCTCATTGGTCCTTTAAGGAGAAATTAACATGATTAGTTAATACTGATTCTTTTTTAATTAAAGTTAAATTAAATTAAAGTCTAATTAAAGAGATACAATAAGAGAAAATGCCGATTAGGATGTCCGGCAAATTATAATCACAATGCAGCTATCCTGACAGTTTTCAAAAGTAAGATTAGCTGGATATGCTACGCATCATCTGCCAGCACCGGGTAGCAAGCCCAGTTGTTAACACATAATGTTATAATGTTATAATGTTTCAGAGCAACAAAGACCCTAGGATCCACTCATGGCTGGTCTACCTAACTCTGTTCGTAATTGTGTATTGTGCATGTCCTACGTGGTGGCGGAGGGGACCTACAATTTTACGTGGGTTCCGAACCACAAAGCCTTAATTTTACTACCTTAAACTATACCCAATCTATCAACATATGCATCTAATCGATTTTTAAACATGTTTATAGACGGGCTACTAATTACTTCTACCGGCAAACTATTCCAGCTATTTATTATTCTATGCGTAAAAAAGTTTTTGGCAACTGCTGTCTCGAACCTTCTACTTGTCAACTTACACCAGTTATTTCTAGTCCTATTATATTGAGATATTTCGAAAAGCTATCTCTATCGACGTTATCGAACCCATTCATAATTTTGAAAACCTGGATTAGATCACCCATTAGCTTTCTAGTCTCGAGTGTAGTCAATTTTAACTCCTTAAGCCATCCTTGTACGACTTTGACCTAAGCGACGGAATCATCTTAGTTGCTCGTCTTTGAACTCTTTCGAGTTTGTCTATATCTTTTCGCATATGCGGATTCCAAAATTGGATCGCGTACTCCAAATGGGGTCTAACTAATGATTTATAAAGAGGAACTATAATATCGCGCAACTTGTACTCAAAATTTCGAGCAATAAAACCTAACACTTTGTTCGTTTTATTGACCGCTGCTGTACTTTGTTTCGCTAATTTTAAATCACCAGTGACTATAACTCTTAAATCTTTTTCCTGCCCTACGCTTGTTAACTCCTTCCCTGACATACTATAAGCAAAATTACCGTTACGCGAAACTATATGCAAAATTTTGCACTTATCAACGTTAAATCTCATTTGCCATGTGTCTGACCAATCAACGATTTTATTCAGATCTTCCTGGATTTTACCTCTATCTTCGTCATTATTCGCCCTACCACCCAGCTTCGTGTCATCCGCAAACTTTGAAACTGTACTGACTAGGCTGACATCTAAATCGTTAATATATATATAAGAAAAAGAAAGGGGCCCAATACAGAACCCTGAGGAACGCCACTCGCTACATTAGCCCAACACGACTCCGCTCCATCAACGACCACCCTCTGTTTCCTACCTCGCAACCACTCTTCTATCCAATTTATTACTACACCCCTGATTCCATGAGCCTTAGTTTTTTCAATGAGTCTTTTGTGCGATACGGTGTCAAATGCTTTTTGAAAATCTAAATACACTACATCAACCCCCCGATGACTATCGTAAACGTCAACCAAGCTTTGAAAAAATTCTAAAGATTAGTTAAGCAAGATTTGTTTCGCCTAAAACCGTGCTGCGTATTTCTAACTAAATTATGCAATTCTAAGTGTTCGACTATACGATCCCTAATTATTGATTCCAGTAGCTTACCTACAACAGACGTTAAACTGATTAGCCTATAATTTCTCGCAGCACCCTTATCACCTTTCTTAAAGATAGGTGTTACGTTTGCTAACTTGAAATTATCTGGTACGCACCCCTGACAACTAGACGCATTAAAAATCGTTGTTAGCGCACAACAATGCTATCTTTTAATTCTTTTAGTTGTATGGGATATATGGAATCCGGTCCCGGTGATTTACGCATTTTCATTTTATCAATATAGCGCATTACCTCCCCTTCACTAACCACAGTATTATCCAAAATATTACCATTATCAAAAGGTATTATGTCTATGACCGTAGAGATATTCGTTACATCTTCTATAGTAAAAACTGAAGCAAAAACTTCGTTTACCAAAGTAGCCATTTCCTTGTTTTCAGAAACTAGCTCTCCGTTAACATTTTTCAACGGCCGCAAGACACTTTTCACTGGATTTCTGTTGTTGACGAATTGAAATAATCGCTTGGGGTTTTCTTTACCGTCACGAGCTATGGAGATTTCAAATTCGAGCTTGGACTTTTTTATTACACTTTTCGCTTCACGCCTTAGAGATATGTAGTTGTTTCGTAACCACAAATTGTCTTTATCGCACTTATGTAGCCTATAAGCCCTATCTCTACTCTTTATAATGTCTCCTACTCTAGAAGTAAACCACAAGGGCTTGTTGTTTACTTTCGCACGCTTAATTTTGTACGGTATATATATATATATATATATATATATACACGAGGGTAATTCAATAAGTATCCGCACTTTTTATTTTCACATCTGATAGATTATAAACACATCACTTCTCAACATAGTCTCCCTGTTTCTCAATACACTTAGTCCAGCGATCTACAAGCTTCCTAATGCCATCACAAAAGAATGTTTTTGGGTGTGTGCGTAGCAATTCATGCGGGGTGCTGGATTCCCCGTTAAACCGTAGGTCTAGGGTGGGGTGAAAAATTTGACCATCGTCAGAATGAACAATTCGGGTTGGTCTGGATCCCCCGTTAAACTGTAGGTCTAGAGTAGGGTGAAAAGCTTGACCTTCGTCAGAATGAACTACTCTGGTATTTTTTGTCTTTTTTGAATAAAAAGAAATGCTGTTTTGAAGATATTTTGTATAACAGATGAATGACAAAAGTAAATAGACGCCTCTCTCTCTCTCTCTCTCTCTCTCTCTCTCTCTCTCTCTCTCTCTCTCTCTCTGGAAACTCATCTATAAATAAATAATTAGTGTATATATAGCGGTGTGTGTGATAATAGGGGATCTATGTGCGTTTGTGTGCGCTTCTTGGGGTTCAGGCGATGTATATACTGTGCCAACTGCCAAATAATACCTGGAGACACTGGCTTCTACGCCAACTGGCGGATTTTGAGTTCTAAGTCAAGTGTTTCTACCATGACCACTCATTGAGCTTCCATCTCTCGTGGAAACTGGATGGTCTCTTCCTCTCTCTCCTCCTCCTCTCTCTCCTCCTCCTCTCTCTCTTAGGTTAGGTATACCCCTTTGGGGGGTGAGGCCGTCCCACATTCTCCCCCAAAGAGGTCAGTTGGACTTCCCCGGGTTGCTGGGGGAGTTTCCCCTTTTTTTTTGGCACCCACCCTGAGTTTGGCACTGGCACTCATTGCAACATTTCAATTGCATTGCACTCTAACCTTTTGCGGTCATACTACTCTCCCGTTCTCTGCATTCTTTGTATAGAACTTCGACTGATACCTAAGTTTCTTGTAATTTTCCTCTGAGAGCAGTGTGACCCTGGTCGATCCTCTTGAGATAGGCTCATCATTTTGATCGGTGCTATATTGTCTTGAGTGTAAACTGTTTTAGGCCGACCACTTCCACGCTTCCGTGCCGTTGAACCGGTTGCTTTAAGTTTTTTAATTATTCTATTCACAGACGTAACATTACAAGTTATTCCTAGAAATGCCCTCAGAATTCTCGCCCCAGTCCACCCTTTTTCATGAAACACTTTTCAATCACCGCTTTTTCAATGTTAGTTAGAACCATAATTTGAAGGGTAAGTTTAAAAAACAGTATTTAAGATGGGCGTAGCCTATATCTTCTGACGTTCTTCAGAGACTAACAGATTATCCATAGACTAAGGAAACTACTACAAGTCTTAGAATAGTTGCCAGGTACAGCTATACCCATTTAGGATTTATGGTATTCGTTTTTTTTTCACCATACCTCATTGTTCCCTCAGTTGTGGAAAAAGTATTTTATGTAGAGGTCTGAAATTTTTATAATGGCTTATCAATAGATTGAGGTAAAAATTCACAAAATTTTGGAAGTGTAACCTACATATTTTTGGTTAGTGACGTTCAAATCTCAAGGCGTTTTTTTTGGGACACCGATCCCGATATATATATATATATATATATATATATATATATATATATATATATATATATATATATATATATTAGGGTGGCCCAAAAAAATGAAAGTTGAAAATATCTTTCTCCACAAGGCCATCCGTGTTCCATATCAAAATGTAAGAACTCATGCCAAAAATTAGAGAGATCATACAATATTTAGAGGTCGCGACCAGTTCCTATATTTTTAGGATTTGAAACTAAAATACATCAATGTTTATTTCAAAATTTAAAGTCAACAGCACAGAGCACATGTCATGCAAAAATATACTAGAACACATGTCATAGCAGTTAATACGACTGCACTAAATCCTTGTATATCAAACAAACAACTTCACACCCGTTACTTTTTCTTCGTCAAAGCCAACTTCGTCGGAACTGGCAATCTTTTTCGGTGGCTGGCGACGAGTCGCAGTAGGTATTGTTTCTGGGTCTCGTCTTTCGTCAGCGCGGTATTGTAGGACTGAATAAGAGCGACTCCTCGTTCGGCACAGTCGTTGACGACCTTGAGGAGCCTACACTTAGCCTTAAGTAACTGATAAATAGGGTCTGTCAGCCAGAGGGAGGGAGGTTTTGACAAGAATGTCTTGGCTTCATCTTGTCCTTTCATGGAGAGTATATCGAATATCTTCAAAGACCGGCTCGTGATGTACGATGCCAATGAAGAACGATGATCGAACACAGTCCCGTCCAGACGTCTCAAGAGTTTCTGGTTTGAGGGACGTAAGAAGTTGTCAACCATAGCTGCTTTGGTGATCTCGTCGACGCGATCGTCGAAGAGGGCGAGAGGCGCGAGGTGCTCGGAAAAGTACCACAAATGGTGATAGAAGGCCTTAACAGCTGCCTCCCTGATGGCACGGTCAGGATATTCATGGAGGAGAGCAATTAGGTTTAAGTCGTTGAGGGGGGGGGGTCCTCTCTGGGAGAGGAGCCTAGTGCCAGTAGCGAGCGTAAATAAGAGAAACGAAGAGGCAAATCTTTGTGACGCCAGCTGTCTCGTGGGCCGTCAACTTAATCTGGCTCCTGAAAAAGAAGATCTTCAGCGAGTATATTGCCTTAGCCATCCACCGCGCGTTGTACATAGCGCCTGGCGCACGAAAGGACGGTTCTCCGTAGGAGGATCCCCCTAGGAATATATGACAGAGCTGAAGCAACTCTCCATAGTCATCCCGTGAGAGCTGGCTCTTGACTGCCTCCGAGTAAAATGACATCATCTCCTCTCGTAGGCCATCCGGCATGCCAACGAAGAGCTCGTCTCCAGCAGAACGGAAATCAACTATATTAATATCAGGCCAGGTCTTCTGGAAGCGTTTGAAGATTCCTACTTCAGGCCCACCGGTTGGTGTCAGGGCGACAGAAAATACGTCCGACAACATTACCTCGAACACGTGATGACGGCACGCGATCCAGACGAGCTCCTTGTCCAGAGCCTTCTCAATTAGGGTGCACGCGTCCATATTCAGCACAGTATTGGTTACCGTCGTGTCGAAGACTAGTCGCTGGATCATTGGTTTGAGGTTCCATTCCTCCAGCGTTTGGACACATGCATTGCACTGCTCCTCTCCCGTGCCGCGGCCGATCTTAGGGACGGCAAGAAGTTGCTCTGTTTCACCACCAGTCACAAGATGGCGACGCGATCCACAAGCTTTTTATTGCCGGCGATATCTGGAAGCAGTTTACCGTCCCAGTGGAGAAGCAGTAGGCTGTCCGGCGAGAAAACAGCCTTTTGAGCAGTTGCTACCGCCTCACGAGTGGTGACCCACGCTCGCTGAATGGTGTTCCGGGATAGCGCCACAGACTCCAGGCCATGACCGAGCGCTTGCGTGACGGTTCCTACGACGAACATGGCAGCGCGGTCAGGGAGTTTCACTCGGTCGAGCGCGGCGGCTACTTCTTTGGTCACAATGGTCTGCTTCGATTTCTTATTCCTTAGCTGATCTTGACTGGATGTTGACGGAGGTTGGAAATCATCTTCGGACTCCGTCGATGTGGAGGAGCTACAGATGTCAGCAATGGCAGAACTAGACGGAACAGCCGTATTCGCCTGTTGGGCGCTCAACATGCTTTTTTCCTTTCGAGCACTGGCCTGATCACTCCTGAGGCGATTGCGAGTCTCTTTGTTCGTCAAGGTCTCGTCGATCCCGGACATACTCGCGCTCGAGGGATCCTGCTGTTGCATCCGCAGGAACTGTTTGTCTTCTTCGTCCGTCATAATACTGAGGGCGTCTTTTCGTGAGATGTCAAGTAGTTTGGTGAGATTCTCCTTGAATTTTCTTTCCTTGATTCGGCACCCGTCTTTCAGTTTCAATCGGTTTTTCTTCAACCCACAATATTCTTCATAGAGCTTCCGAAGCTTGCGCACGCCTGAGTCCAGCCTCTGGGTCGAAATTCGTGCCTTGTCCCAGATTGTCAGCGCTCTGTCTATGGTGGCCTTAGCACTGTCACCGATTGTGGATCCCTTCTGGCGGTGAAACATGAAGTTCCTGAGAATAGCCCCGTTTGTTGGCAGGCCAGATCCCAAGATGTCCGGGTCCGGCTTACCCAGGAGCCAAACTTTCGGACTGCTCCTTGTCGTTGTCATGGTCTTGGCCTGTGGAATGGAAGATAAAATGGAAATTAGAGTTAAAGAACCTATACATATGTTTTATGTAGAATATAAAACAAACAATTTTAACAATTTTAATAAAATTTATAAATTTTAATTTTTTTTTTAATTTTTAACAATTTTAATAAACAATTCATTGTTGCAAATTGCTTATCAAGGTCAGTGCAGTAAATGAATGACGGAAAAACTAAGCATAGTGTCTGCCACTCACTGGTAAAAAGTTTAACTTGCCTTATTGGTGTGATTCACTGCGCGGCGTAACCCAGATGGCAGGAATACAACATAAACACGTCTACACCTGCCGAGACTTGGCGACCAACTGAGCTAGTGGGAAGAGTGCATTGCTATCATATAGTGATTCTTTGGATATAGGTTTATAGTCTACAATGGCGTTGCTCGGCAAATATTTATTGTAGAACATAATGATGACCCAAAATTACTGAAATTACGGAATTTAGATATTTTTACCTTGAGGTTGCGACCTCTAAATATTGGCCGATCTTCCTGATTTTTTGCATGAAGGCTTCTTTTGTGATATGGAACAGGAATAGGCTTGTGGAGAATAGCAATTCAAACTTTTATGTTTTCAGTTAATTTTTGGGCCACCCTATATATATATATATATATATATATATATACACACAGGCTGTCCCAAAAGGTACGGCCTAAAAATAAACTTTTACAATTTTTTTATTATAAATGATAGAGTTAAAGAACAATGATAAAAACAGGTATGAATGCTTTAAGTTTTATTTAATATAGTTAGTAAACCTTCACATGATATCCACCGTTCACAACAACTAGTCTAATTCTACGTTCAAATTCTAAAAAAGCTGAACGTATGAAATCTGGTGTAAGAGAGGCGCATACCGTATGTCATAAAAAGGCGCTTAGCAACAAGGTGCTTAGCTTAACTTAGCCTAGCTCCTTAGCCTAACACATCAAATAGCCTCGTACTGTAGTTGATACCAGAAGTTAAGTGCCGTAAACTGTTTAAATGATGAATTTTGAAATCAGTGAGTAATTTCCCTCTCTGAAATTTAAGATTTCTTAATTTTTATAAATTGGAATCCTCAAAAAAATGTTAAGTCCCGAAGAAAAAACCATATTGGTAAAAAATTTTATCAGAGTAGCTCTATCATCAAAGCACAAAGACGATTTCAACATGAATTTAACAAACCCGCACCTGATAGTCGTAGCATAAGTAGATGGATAAGAAATTTTGAGACTACAGGATCTGTTACTAAATGTCATCATATCGGAAGGCCAAGTAAAACACAGAATAGATTACACTGCGTTCGTGAAACATTTTCGAAAAATCCAAAGCAGTCAATTAGACGTTCCTCATTACACGTTCCTCATTAGACGTTCCTCATTACACAGAATTCTTCGTAAAAATTTGAACTTTAAATGTTACAAACTCCAATTTGTACATCAACTTCTCGAAGAAGATTATGCAACCAGAATTGATTCATGCAATGAACTCGTTCAACTAATAGATGGAGATGAAAATTTTCTAAATAAAGTGATATTTAGTGACGAAGCTACATTTCATACATCACGAAAAGTCAACCGGCATAACTGCAGAATCTGGGGAGAAACAAATCCACGTGAGTTCTACGAGCATGAACGAGGTTCCCCTAAAGTGAATGTTTGGTGTGGTATGTCACGTTCACGAATACACGGTCCATATTTCTTTGAAGATAAGTCTGTCACAGGTAGTTCGTATTTAGAAATGTTACGAACGTTTTTGGTGCCACAATCGCAAGAAACACCAGGATTGCTTCAAAGCACAATCTTTCAACAGGATGGCGCCCCACCTCACTTTTCTTGCGACGGCCACCTTTCCAAACCGTTAGATCGGTAGAGGATGGCCCATGGTATGGCCAGCTCGGTCTTCCGATTTGACGCCATTAGATTTTTTCTTTGGAGGATACGTTAAATGTAAAGTTTATTACAATAAACCAAAAAATGTAGAAGAAATGAAGGATCGTATTCGCGAAGTAATTGCATCACTTACACCAGATTTCGTACGTTCAGCTTTTTTAGAATTTGAACGTAGAATTAGACTAGTTGTTGTGAACGGTGGATATCATGTGGAGGTTTACTATCTATATTAAATAAAACTTAAAGCATTCCTACCTGTTTTTATCATTGTTCTTTAACTCTATAATTTATAATAAAAAATTGTAAAAGTTTATTTTTAGGTCATACCTTTTGGGACAACCTGTACATATATATATACACACACACAGTGTATATATATATATATATATATATATATATATACATACTGTATATACACCGTAAATCATTTACGAAAAATGCAAATCTGACATTTATAAATAGTATTTTTCTGGATTTAACAAAGTTTAGAAGTGAAATCGCAGCTTCCCATCGCTCTTCCAATTTCATTTATCAACAGTCGGGGTAAATTCTCTTTTTTTTTATTCCACTATAATATTTATCATTATAAAAAGGTGTACAGTAAGTCTTTTCTGTATTTTATTTATTTATGTTGGTGGTGACGATCCTTTACTTACATTATGTTTCCTTTCCATTCTCAGAAGGTTTGTTCGCAACTAATCTCTGTAACGAAGTTTACAAACTTTAATTTTCATGAACTTTGAATTTGTAGACATTAAGTTTTGAAGTATAAACGCTTAAAGCTTAGCATCATAATCTCTTGTTCTGCAGTTAATTAAATTGTTTAAAGTTACTTGGTAAATTACGTGAAGCTATTAAAAGACAAACTCAGAAGTCAAAGAAGCAATTCATACCTAACTTAATTAAAGTCTATTAATTAAAAAAAAAAATTCAAGAGGTTGTTTTGGGGCCGAGTCTCAATCACAATTTAGGAAAAAATAACATTGTATCTTCGATATTTTACCTCCAAGATGTGAATAAGTTCGATGAAGGTTTTCGATCCACGTGTATTTCTAGTCGATGGATAGAAAAATGAAAATGAAAAATTAAAAATTCAGTATGTAAATAAAAAGCCAAATTCCAGCTCCCGAAGCTCAATGGGTAACATCGTTTCCGCCTAAGCGAAATGAAGACACTGAGGTCTGGGTTTCGACTCCCAATGGTGCTTGTAATGGGCCTCCGTATTTAACCTGAACGCCGTGCCAGTTTCTAGCCCTCCTGACTCATTATTATTAAACCTACTAAATCCGCCATCAGATCATTCATCCTCTTTTCAATCATCATCGATCGTCTTAAGTAGAATCGATAAATTAAACAACCAAACACATCTCCACTTACCAGAATCATTACATATCCTTCACCAAAATCTACACTTATATGATTACTCGGCTTCATATAACTTAAGATCTAAATGAATTTCATTTAAACCAAATAATTATTAAATACCACTTATTAATGTATAGGTAACAAATCTACCTTATTACATACACACATTATAAACAATCTCACTTCCCAACGAACTGGGGTGAGAAGGCGGAAACAACCCGGATATAAAATACAGAAGATAGTGAAGAAGAGAAAAGGAACAAGGTAAGCGTACACATCCACTCACACAGCACAGGCGTCCTGGTGGACCAGCATGGCTAAATTCAGGCCCGGATTTAGCTATAGGCGAACTAGGCGATCGCCTAGGGCCTCGCGCCAAAGGGGGCCTCGCTCAAGCCGTTTTGCTCAAGCCGTTTTGCTTAGAACTCTATGAAGAACTTAAAGTACTTTGCAGGTTTATACCTGAGAAAACAGATCTCGGAAATGCCCTTGTTTATATAGTGCAAAAACAACTAAGTGAAATTTATCCTAATGTTTATGTTGCACTTCGAATAGTATTAACCATCCCAGTTACTGTTGCTTCGGCTGAAAGAAGTTTCTCGCGTCTCAAACTTATTAAAATATATTTGCGTTCCACCATGTCTCAAGCGAGATTGCAATCATTAGCTATGTTATCAATAGAAAACGATATGACAAATTCATTAGATTATTCTCAATTAATTGAAGAGTTTAGCTCGAAGAAAAGTAGAAAAGCATTGCTGTAATATTCAAGGAGCATCTGAACCAAATATTAAAGCATTAATATTTAGCCTGATAAGTCGATCGCTCACTATTATAAAAAATGAAATGTCAACATCTCTTATACATCACATATGAAAAACGTTTGTATACTATGGAAAGTCATTACCTATAATATTATGTAAATCTTAGAAATCATTGTCTTATATTTTCGATACAAATCTTGATTCATATTATAATTTATACTTATTTGTATGGTTTATTTATATTTCTTATACAATTTCCATGCGTGATTATTTTAGTTTGGTTTAATTTTTAAGTGCTGGCATAGTTCTGTCTATGCGGGATTCTAATATTGCTGGTATACTACCGATAATTAAGTCCATATTTTCATATATATAGGCCTAGGGCCTCGCAATTTCTAGATCTGCCTAGGGCCTCGCAACTTCTAGATCCGGCCCTGGCTAAATTCCATACCTGCAGCGCTTCATATGCCATGCGTGGTGGTGCTTCCAAAAATAAAAGCGACAGAATCACGAACTTACACATCACTAATAAAGCTCCTTCATTCCAACCTTCTCGCAGCCACCTCTCGTGCATCACCCAGATGAATTCCACGCTTACTCAGGCAATCATTCACCATCGCCATCCATCTTGTTCTCGGCCTTCCTCTCCTCCCTACTTTCGCAAACCCTTTTGTACACTCTTTTTAACAACTCTGTCATCTTCCATTCTTTCAATATATCCAAACCAGCTTAACGCACTTTCTTAAATTTTCACTTCTACTAACTTCATTCTATCAGTCTGACGCACGCCACACATACTTCTCAGATTATCCATCGCAACTGTCTTCACTCTTGAACTCAAGAGTCTTGAGTTCCCCCTTTCATGTCATGCCAGTGTTTCACACCCATATAAAAGTTTCGGTACTAACACACCTTCATGTAAACATCTCACAGCATCTCTATCCAATCTTCGTTTTCTCACAACCGCTTTCAAAGCGCGCGCCACCTTTCTTCCTTGATTCATTCTACTATTAACTTCATCCGTACTCTTACCTCTTATGTTCAATTTACATCCCAGATACTTAGAGGACTATGCCACCTATAATGTTTCACCATTAACCATCGCATAACAGTCCGAATTTCCCTTCCGATCCACAATCATAACTTGCTCTTACCCACATTCACTTTCAACACTCTTCTCTCGCACACCGCCACAAAACTCTTAACAACCTCTTTTACATATCACACTTACTCTCAATAAATAGTACAGCATCATCCGCATACAACAGATTCGACAGGCCCCACCTATTCCCATCACACACCAGATTCATTCCTCTTTCTGGCAGTCACACATTCACTTCTCTCGTGACTCCATCCATAAACAGACTGAATAGCCACGGAGACATCACCTATCCCTTACGCACACCAACACTTATATCAAACCACTCACTCAACCTCACACACGCACTGCTTCCATCAGAGAAACCCTTCGCCGGGTTGATGAGTCAACCGCCAACTCCATATATACTCAAAACCTACCACAGTGCTTCTCTATTCACTCTATCATACGTTTTCTCAAGTTTCATAAACGCCTTATTATTACATCTTATAAAATTAAAATGTTTGAAGAACCAAACATATAATATACTGAACGAACATAAAAATTCATTTAATCCTCATTATTAATGTAAGCTCAGTTAAGCCAACAAACAGCTTCACGGCTAAAATTGTTATAAAATATAGTTTAATATGCAAGTTCATATCTAAATCCAGTGATACATACATATATATATATTATACTTTCTTTTTCATACTTCTTTTTTGTTCTTTTCTTATCCTCTCTTTATTTGCATGTCTGTACTTTGCATGGTATGAGAGTGTTTGAGTTAAGACTGTGTTTGCATGGTTTGAAAGCGTTCTTATTTTACTTCTTTTCATCTTTCACCCCTTTCCTATTCTCTTCGACTATTTTTCCGACTTGTTGGCAGTGGCCGGCGGATGATGATGGTGAGTCTTTCTCTCTTTTTCTGAATGAATGTTAACACACGAATGATAGGTTTTCCTACTTGCTTAACCCCTTATTCTCTTCTTTTAACCTCCTACTCTCTTCTTTCTTTCGGGCTAACCTTAGAGTGGATCTTGGGGGTAGCGTACGATTCAGCGCCGCCACTTCAGCGCCGACGTTTCAGCGCCGCCATTTCAGCGCCAGGCCACTTCAGCGCCAGACTATTCAGCGACGGGCCCTTTCAGCGCCCGCCACAATAGTTTCAAGACAACTCAATAAAATGTGCAGGCTAAGGATCGATATATCTAATGAAAATAATTAATTCAATTTTTTTATTTTATGTGCAGGTACTAATTTTTTTTTATAATGGAAGGAAAATAAAGGGTTCACAAATTCTGAAATAAAAAAAGGAAAAATGATATAAGTGTTGGGAGCAAAATATTCTGAAATTACATCATTAGTTATATGAATAAATATTCTTAACCTAACCTAACCTAACCTAACCTAACTTGAAGCCGGCTAACTACGGCTAACGCCTGCGGCGGGCTGTTTTTAACCTAACCTAACCTAACCTAACCAAACCTAACCTAACCTAATCCCAACACTAATTTTTTTATAATGGAAGGAAAATAAAGTACCATAACCAAAACCAAACCAACATTATACAAAGTTAATAACAACAAGTAATGTTAATAAAACAAGTAAAGTCAAAACAAGTATAGTCAATAAAAACAACAGAGAAAATGACCGGCGCTGAAAGGGCCCGTCGCTGAATAGTCTGGCGCTGAAGTGGCCTGGCGCTGAAATGGCGGCGCTGAAGTGGCGGCGCTGAAGTGGCCCATCCCCGGATCTTGGGGTCTTTGTTAGCCTTAGCTTCTGTAGATATGTAGAAATATATATAAGTAAAATCGATAAAGACTGCTGATTGATTTTCGAAATGAGGGTTTCTTTATTTACAATAAATACAAAATTTGCTTAATTACGTAATATTTCTATTCCCACACAATTACAAACGTACTCAAGTCATTCACATTCATGATAAAATAATTAGCTACAAATAATTACCGGTGATGGAAAGATGTCCTGAAAAGTTTCATAATAAATAATGGGAAAGAGGAGAAAGGAGGAAATATTCCAATTTCGAGTCCATTTCTAGTAAGAGCAATGGAAACTGGCTCTGATTCATATCTCGGACGTACAGTATGAGTAGAATTCAGACTGGAGTCTGAATTCAAATCTTAATAATGAGTAACCCTGCAATATTTAATTTTCAAATTTTGGGCGGAAAAAGTATTAAGGCCATCTTTCTGATTTAAAAAATCTTTCGAACTGAAGTTTTACCATTCCATTTTCTGTGAAAACGTTTCAAAAAGTTATTAAAGTACAATCATACAAATCATACAAGTTTCAGGTCATTAAAAGGATTGTGTTAGAGATTACATACGCAAAACAACAATATTAAAAATCGTCTGCACTTCAGAACTCGACTGAAAAAAATCAAAGCCTTTTTACTTAATAGTTTGTCCTGAACTCGAGCATCCGAAATAACCTAATTTATCATTTAAAACAGTGCTAAATAAACTCAGAATTTGCCTATGTTCTCCATTCCATCTCGCTATCGTAAATACATAAAGTTACTTGAGTCGAAGAAGGATAATAGTTAATAGGGTGTGTCAATTTTAGTAAAGTCAACAATTCAAAAAACTACTAGTGACCAAATGATGCATTTTATGTGCTTTAAAATATGGCTTTAAAATCCAGATTTAACCACGTCTAGCTACTTATATTTGACGTTGAAGTTTACGAAAAATCAGCAATTTTTTCAAGTATTTTTTTTATTGTATATAACTACATTTTACATACATTACATACAATTAAAGACATTTTGATTGTATTTCAATATTAAAACTTAGAAATATAGAGAGGTTTCTTGAACATTGCCAAGGATGCCATATATAACTACATTTTACATACATGCAATTAAAGGCATTTTGATTGTATTTTAATATTAAAACTTAGAAATATAGATAGGTTTCTTGAACTTTGCCAAGGATGCCATGTCTGCCTTGCTCTTGTTCCTGGACATGAACTCCCTACTGGCCACCTGGCCACTGATGTACGCCTCCCTCCTCATGTACGCCTCCCTCCTAAACATGTTGTGCTGCTTCAGTTGTCATCCTTACACACCTCTCTACTGACTGTGTGTGTATGAGGGCCATGCAGGAACTTCCATCGGTCTATCCAGAAACTCCTTAATTGCAGCAGTGGTGAGGGAGCAGGTCAGAGGAGGCTCAGTCACGCCAGAGTTCCAGTCAATAAGCTCCGAGAGTTTGATGGCATCTGGTTTGATGTCAGGAGTCTTCCTGGGTCTGACGCTGCAGTCTCCTACCTGTGTGTCCTCATCTCCTTCACCTTTGATTTCCAGTAATTTAGAGTGTGTCAATTTTAGTAAAGTCAACAATTCAAAAACTACCAATGCTCAAATGATGTCATGTAATGCTCAAATGATGTCATATTATCTAGCAAACTTAGAAATATCTTGAGTGTTGTTTAAAAAAGCCATTTACCTACTCATATTTGACCAGGACGAAGAAGGACGAAGACTTCATACCAGACTCAGTCTGGTATGAAGTCTTCGTCCTCCTCTCTCCTCCCTGCCTCCTCCACTCATGCATTCACAATCAAAACTCCAAAGTTGACCACATATATCAATGGCACATTGATATACGATGCTACAGTCATATTTAGGTTATATTTCAAACCTTTATGGTCAAATATAAGTAGGTAATTGGCTATTTTAAACACTAAAGATATTTCTAAGTTTGCTAGATAATATAACATCATTTGAGCATTAGTAGTTTTTGAATTGTTGACTTTACTAAAATTGACACACTCTAAATTACTGGAAATCAGAGGTGAAGGAGATGAGGACACACAGGTAGGAGACTGCAGTGTCTGACCCAGGAAGACTCCTGACATCAACCCAGATGTCACCAAACTCTCGGAGCTTATTGACTGGAACTCTGGCGTGACTGAGCCTCCTCTGACCTGCTCCCTCACCACTGCTGCAATCAAGGAGTTTCTGGATAGACCAATGGAAGTTCCTGCATGGCCCTCACACACACAGTCAGTAGAGAGGTGTGTGTAAGGATGAAACTGATGCAGCACAACATGTTTACTCACAAGAGAGGAGGGAGGCGTACATCAGTGGCCAGGTGGCCAGTGGGAGCTCATGTCCAGGAACAAGAGCAAGGTAGACATGGCATCCTTGGCAAAGTTCAAGAAACCTATCTATATTTCTAAGTTTTAATATTGAAATACAATCAAAATGTCTTTAATTGTATGTAATATATGTGAAATGTAGTTACATACAATAAAAAAAATACTTGCAAAAATTGCTGATTTTTCGTAAACTTCAACTTCAAATATAAGTAGCTAGGAGTGGTCAAATCTGGATTTTAAAGCCATACTTCGATTTAGCACATAAAAATGCATCATTTGGTCACTAGTTTTTTGAATTGTTGACTTTACTAAAATTGACACACCCTAATAGTTAAAAATCAGTAGGCCGACACTTAGATCATATATAATAATCATTTCATCTAAATTTTAAAAAAAATTAATTTACTGGTTTATTTGCAGTATTTCAAATGTAATTTAGTATAAAATTTCGATCCACAATTTCAATTCGTCGATTACACATCCATCCAAAGACAGTCAAAACTCAATGATTCCAGAATCAATTAAAATTCAATATATTCACTATATATATATATATATATATATATATATATATATATATACTAGAATGCCGCTGCGCCTTGCACAATGCACAGCAAAAACCCCCCCAAAACACAATCTAGAATGGGACTGGGAGTGTGTTACTAAAACCTCCCCTGGTTCTCCCTTAATGTGTATACTAAATTTGGTTCAGATTACCCAAGCAGGTTGGGCGTGTATAAACGAACAGACAAAATAATCCCCTACATACTGTATATACCAGTTGTCCCCAGAAAATCTTCCTATTTCTAAATAAATGTTCTAAGCTAAAACAAAAGGATTCTAGACACAAAGACAAACGCAAGAAGAACGTAAAATATAGGAGTTTATTAACCTTAATTAAATATGCTCAATGTAATCACCATTTTTTATAACACGATATTCAACCTTACACAAATGTTTGACATAATTTTTGGAAGTAACTCAAGTGTCTTAGGCTTGGTAGAATAGATCCTGTCTTTTATGTAACCCCACAAAAAAATTCAGGGATTGTGAGGTAAGGTGAGTGTGGGGGCCATCCCACTGCCTCATGAAGAGAGATTAGTCGCCGGAAAAATGTTTCCTCAAAGAGTTGCAAGTTTCACACCAATGCTGGAAGGTTCTCCATCCTGCTGAAACAACTGTGAATCTGGGGTAATGCTGTTATTTCTTTTACGGGACAAAGTAATTAGTTGTGGTAAGTAGAAATTTTGAAGCATCTGACGATATGAATTTTACTTCTTTTCCAGCTTCAATCTGAAAAAAGTAATGACCTACTACTCCATACCACCCAACAGCGACCAAAGTGTTGAATTTAGCAACACTACATGGAAGCGCTCTTGGAGCGCCAGCATGGCTTCTCCAGTAACGAAAGTTTTGCTTGTTCCCCTAGACAGATGTAAAGTCCCATGCAATAGTTTCGCTCCACCCTCTCCGAGATGTGGTGGGCAACGCAGTCCATCTTAACCATCTTAAACCCCAGTCCCTCACCCATACTCCCTCCCTCTCCTCCTCCCTCTCTCAGGTGTTGTCATAGTAATACTTTTATTTTTTGAAAACCAATGACAGAATAAATATATTGTTCACTGTAGTTTTGGTGGTAATGCTCGAACGACTATTTATTTTATTCATGCATTATTCCTAAATTTAGGGAATATAGTAATTAGGTTATTTCACAAACGTAGGATACTTTAAAACATTCAGTCATAGGATTTTGATGTGGCCATGTTATCGTCAAAGTGTAAGATAAGTTGTAGTATCGACTTTTCCTCCAGGCAATAATATTTTTGTTTAAAATCCATGCATCATCAACAAATGATTATCCAGAAAAAGGTCTATCCATGGACAGGGCTGTGGAGTCGGTGATCAAATTTGCCGACTCCAACTCCGACTCCGACTCCAAAAGTTTTAACATTCCGACTCCGACTCCGACTCCAGAAATCTGACTTGTATAATTACGACTCCGACTCCGACTCCGATGGAATGTTAAGGCCAAATTGATTACGATTAGCTTTATTAGGTCAATGGAGATTCATAAACAAGGCATTTCGTCACCACCACATGACTCATCAGGTTACTTAGTGGCTGTAACTATGCCTTAATGGCTTTTTTTCTCTTTATTCAAAAATTACAATAAATCCCAAAATACAAACTGATTGAAACTTAAACAAAATAAGATTATTATTGGTTTAGCAAATTAATAAGATGTTTTTGTATTATTATAAACATCCGTAACAAAATGTACTAACCTAAACTGAATTTGTTCTTAAAAAAAGGATCGCTTCCATTAAATCTTCTTTCTGTGATGCTTATCAAAATTATCAAATTGAAATCTAAAAATCTGAAAAAGATTTAGGGTTGCTAGTACAAAATTTTTAAATTTCCTTATTATTAATTATGCTAATTAATTAATTATAATCCTTATTAATTATAAGCAACTATATTTATATATTATTTATATTTATATATTTATATGTTATATATTATATATTATTTATATATTACAGTATATTATATATTAAAACATTAAGTTAAATCTATTTTATTCATAAAATTGAGCTAGGCCTAGGCCTAGGCTGCTATGGTTATAATTGAAGGATTTGCACCGACTCCGACTCCGACTCCATCCAACTATGCACTTCCGACTCCGACTCCGACTCCACTCAAAATTGACCGACTCCACGACTCCGACTCCTGACTCCGACTCCGACTCCACAGCCCTGTCCATGGAGAGATAATGATAACATAGTTCAATTTTTTATTACAAAAATAAACATGAATCAAGTAAATTTAGGGAGTTTCTTAAGAACATACAAAGCATAATGTTCAAATTATAAGAAAATGACAAGTGTTCAAATAAATAAATATATATTTACTACATCACAACCATAACATTATTATGCACAATTACTCAATACTTTGTCCATCCTCCATTATTATTAATGACCTCTCGTAGCCTATTTGGAAAAGATGTCACGTGATTGTCGATGACTTATGGGTTCCTGCAGAAAAGTTGCCACTCTACCACTGGTGTGTTTCAGCAGGGGCCGCCGAGATGCCCGGTCCTGCCCAGGCTCCCAAACGTTAACCACATTTGCCCACACATTTTCAATGGGGTTTAGGTCACACCCCTTGGTGGGCCAGTTCAGCAGGTCGACATCACTTTGTTCCTGAAGCCACTCTCTGATGATCCTGGCAGTATGAACAGGGAAGTTACCCTGTAATATATATATTAACCCTCCGCCTATGGCCTTGGGTGGTTCCAGGTTGACGGGGGTTCTGGTTAGGTGGCAGCAACAGATTTTCTCACTTTGGGGTAGCTGGTGCCGTGTAGGGAATTGCAGTAGTTTCTTTTATACTACACTCCGATTTCTTCTTGTAGTGAATCAGAGGATTCTGCGAAAACTTATTAAATTATATGACGGCTCCCCGATTCTTCTTGTAGCGTATCAGGAAATTATATATTCTATTTTAAAACTAAGTTCTCTGGAGAAAGCTGAGCTCAAAGGAAAATACAGAGATCCTCTGACTGAATTTTACTGCTTCTAAACTATTACAGGTAATATTTCAGCATCGAGGTCAGATCAGAATAATCAGAAAGATAATTTGAAAAATTACAAGAGTTTATATACTAATAACTTGGTGACATCATTATTATTTAATGTTGACCTGTTTTGTTTTTTATTCTCTGTAGGATGAATTTTTTTTGCAAAATATTTGAAGATAAAGGTAAATTTTGATTGTAACAGAATGCCGATAAGCAAGATATTTGAAGATGAGTCATATTTTTCTTTTAAACAGCATATTGACAGATCTGATGTCATTGTGATTTGCCGAATTAACTAAAAATGGAAATTGAAATATCCATTTTATTATGGATTAAAATTAAACATGCATATGAACCAAGATTAATTGCTTAAAATTTAAAATTAAGTGTTAATTTAGAGTTTTGGCAAGTTATGGCTTCATCTTTTACAACTAAGAGAGAATGTATAAAAAATGAACATTGCAAAATTTAACACGATTAAGCTTAATCTAAAAAATAATTAGGTAATTTAAAAAAGAAATAATTCATCAATTATTTATCAAAAATAAAATAGAAAGAAAATAAAAATTTGTTCCTGTATTTTATATACAGTTAGAGTGTCACGCAAGTTTGGACTTTATGTGCAAAAGTGAAGGTTAGAATTATTAATTTTTATACATATATTAATATATATAATTATATATATATAATAAATATAGAAATAAAAATTGTAGGAGGAGCATACAAATTTGTAAGAAAGACTACCAATTTTAGCACTTTGCCCTTCTTGTCTAAATCCTTTCTGAACGAATTCAACACAAGATCAAATGGATTGTTTGCAACCAATTTTATAGATAATGTCTGAATGATATATATGTAAAAAAAAATATAAAAATAAATTGAAAAATAAAAATTGTAAGAGGAGCATACAAATTTATAAGGGAAAACTACCACTCTGCCCTTCTTGTCTAAATCCGTTCTGAACGAACTCAAAACAACAGGATCAAGTTGAAAAAGACATTTGCTCATGTTAAAATTATTTGTAAGTTGGATAATAGCAGACTCAAGAATATTTCTATTAACAATGTTGCTAGAGTGAAACAAAACTGAAGCATTATTCCAATCAATACAGTGGGATAACTCTGACAAATGGACGTAAAGAGCACTGGATGACTGTCCCGTTCTAACGGAATATTGATGCTGTTTTACACGCGTGTGCAAGTCCTTTCCCGTCTGACCAATGTAAAAGGAATCACATTGTTTACACTCAATTTTATAGATAATGCCTGAATTATTGGTAGGGCTATTTTTTACTATAATATTTTTCACAATATTGTTATATGAAAATACTACATTAATATCCAAAAGTTTAAGTACATTAGCAATGCCTAAGAAGCCCGGGAAAAATTGAAGTACTAAAATATTCTTTGACAAAGTGCGAGTGTTATTATTCACACGATAGAAGGTTCGTTTTGACTTGTTAAGACAAGATTCCATAAACGCAGATGGGTAGCACAGATCACTTCCAATACCGTTGATGTTTTCCAATTCGGCATCGATGTATTCCGGACTGGCGATCCTAAGAGCGCGGAGAAACATTGAAGAAAATATGGCCTTCTTAATGGGGGTGTCATGTCCAGAGTAAAAGTGTACGTAGGACAAATTGTTTGTATTTTTCCGATAGATACTAAACTTACTGTAAAACCTGGGCTTTCCCTATGCACACGCACATCCAAAAACGGGATTGAGTTGTCTTGTCCCACTTCTAAAGTAAACTTAATGGAGGGGACTTGATCATTTAACTGAAGGAGGAAGTCATCCAGGTCACGATTCATGGGCCGTTTTTTGATATATACTCAATATACGCAAGAAACTCGTTGCATTCACGTCGGATTGAATACATCAAAGAAAAAGGGGTAAAATAAAATAGTTACCCCTTTTTCTTCGATGTATTCAATCCGACGTGAATGCAACGAGTTTCTTGCGTATATTGAGGTTCTGAATGTAGTAGGCTAGGTGTAAGCTGTAAACCCTAGATCCTGTCCCAAAGCTGGATCCTATCTGCTTTGCAGATAGCTGGTGAGGGAAGCTATATTTTGGGGCCTCTTTGCGAATTACCCGGTGCCCACGCTGGGCTTTCCATCCTGAAAAAGAAAAACTATAGTATTTGCCATTTATCATTACTTATTTGAACTATAGTGGATGTAATTTCTCAGAAGAGTTCCTTGTTCCATGCACGGTCTGTGTTTAACATATAAGTTTCTCAGGGGACCATTCTGAGTTGTGTGTGTGTGTGTGTGTGTGTGTGTGTGTATATATATATATATATATATATATCGGTTCTCAAATTTTAACTTACAAAATATTGTAAAATAAAACTAAAATATTACGAGGCAAAAATTTCCTCCATGATGTATGAAGGCCATTTGTTTTGGGAAATAATCTCCGAATGAGCGGTTTTTCCCTTATTTTATCATCACATCGAAGAATTTATTAGCCTTGTTTTTTTATACTTTCTCTCTCTCTATTATATATATATATATATATATATATATATATATATATATATATGTAAAAAGTGAACAATGAACAATAGTTTTATGTTCGAATGTCCATTTTTACATGAGAAGCCAAAATCGCAGAAGCGAGTTTTTGGTAAAATTTCGATTTGTAATAATGACTTATACACTATGACGTCACAAAATAACTTTAGTCTCTTTACGTTCCCACTCTGTGTCTCTAATTCGTTCTTGTAAATCTTCCTAACAATGATTCGTACTCTACGTACAAATTCAATAACTATGACGTCACATTTTCCCGTCATTAATTTCCCTTCATCATATCTCTAGTATTCAATGTATGAAAATTTATATATCATCATAATAAAAACTGTACACCCTCTAGAAGTCATTATTTATATGTTATGTAGTATAAATATAATTCTTACATTCATATCTTATCTTGACCAATTATCCAATATAAATCTTATTAAATAATCATCTGTACTCGTGTCAGTCATGAAATGCAAAACTTTTGCCTTCGTTCTAAAACGCAAAAATACGTTCTCGTATTGTTTTTAAAAAAAAGTGCGTTCACCCCTCAAGATATTCATGAATGCTTAGGTAAGCGATCGAAATTCCGCTAACTGGCAGAAGTGAGCGCTTCTAAGATAAAAAAGGTCTCCTTTCGCTTTGATTCGAATGTATAACATTATAGCATATTATTTCAGTAGTAGATACGTCAATTAACAATTTGCTAAAATTGTAATTAAATGTAATCCTTTAATATAATGTAATTGATGTAATGTACTTTAATGAAACTGTAATGAACAATAACTTGTAATGTACTTCAGTGAAACTAATTAAATGTAATGATTTAATTTATAATGTAAGAATGTACTTTAATGGAATTGTAATTAAAAAGTGAATATGAATTAATTGGTAGTTGTAATCCATGATTGTAATCATAATTGTAATGAACCAAAACTAATACGTACTCAGGCATGTACTCAAAATTCTGCTGATGTGCTAATACGAAATAATATCGCCTCTATAAATGTCGAATCAGCGATACTACTGTCTTTTTTATTTTTTTATTTTTTTAGTTGAAATCATGTGTTTAAGAATGGGGGGAAATTTAACCTTCAACTGTTCTCCCCCAAACATTAGATTATATTATGCATGTACCATCTTCATTTAGGACACTTCAAGATTAGACATCTTAAGATTAACACTTCTAAATTAGAACTTCATTTAAGGCACTTCTAGATTAATCTTCATCATTTGTACTTGATATTAGCACCTCATTAGGAGGGGGGCAGAGGCCCCTTGCCTCCTTAACTTAAGTATTTTTAGACTCCGGCCTGAGCCATGGTCGAAAGAGGTCGAACCTCTACCCCTGTAAATTCAGAGAAGTACCTGTAATTTTTAAGAAGTGAACTACACTTTAAGAAGTTTTTATCTTTTTCCTTCGAGCCGTGCTCGCTTCAGAACTTAGTCAGAAAAGTCGATAATTATAAAAAAAGAAGAATTAATAAGCAGAAAGAAAAGAATTAACAAAGTGTCGACCCCCTAAGGCAACCGAAAAGAATTATAGAAAAGTATAAAGAAGAAGCATCCGTTGCAGCCTCCTAACTAGAACCCCCTTCGAATCCGAACCGACAAAGGGCCATAAGGGGGGGGTTAACATATATATATATATATATATATATATATATATATTAACCCCTCTCTATGGCCTTGGGAGGTTCGAAGTTGACGGGGGTTCTGGTTAGCCGGCAGCAAAGGATTTGTTACTCTGGAGTAGCTGATACCGTAAAGGAATCGCAGTAGTTTCTTCTATGCTACTCTCCTATTTCTTTTTTGTGTGGATCGGAGGATTCTGTAAGGCTGACTAAATTCTCTGAAGGTTCCCCGATTCTTCGTATAACGTATCGGGAAAATATTTTCCTCTATTTAAGACTAAGTTCTCTGAAGAGAGCAAAGCTCGAAGGAGAAGACAGAGATATGCTCTTACTCTAGTTTACTGCTAAAATGTTACAGGTAATGCTCAGCCTCTAAGTCAGGTCAGTTAAAATCAGAATGAACATTGGAGAAGTTTTATGGGTTTTTTCCTGAAATTTTTACTGACATCATTATTATTAAATGCTGATCTGTTTTTGTTTTTTATTCTCAATAGGCTGATTTACTTTGTAAAATATTTAAAGACAAAACAAATAATTTAGCTGTAGCAATGTCTAGACTGCTAAGCAAGAGGAAGCCATATATTTATTTTAAACCGCATATTGACAGATCTGATGTTATCATGATCTGCCGAGTTAACTAAAAATGGAAATTGAAATATGCCTTCCATCACGAATTACAATCAAACATGCACATGAGCAAAAATTAAATGCTTAAGATTAAAAATTAAACGTTAAGCAGGGCATGACTTCATCTTTTACAACGATGAGAGAATGTATACAGGAAATGAACATTGCAGAATTTAAGAAGATTACATTATTAAGCTAAATCTAAAAAAATTATGAAGTAGTTTAAAAAAAAAAAATTCACCAATTATAAAATAGAAAGCAAATCAAAAACTTATCCAAACTCGTGTCAGCGTTAGGCGACTTTGGACTTTATACTAAATGATTATGTACTTTAAAAAGAAATAATTCACCAATTATAAAATAGAAAGCAAATAAAAAATTTATCCAAACTCGTGTCAGCGTTATGCGACTTTGGACTTATATGTCAAAATGAATATATGAATATATGAACATACGAATTATATGAATGTAGAAATTATTCATTGTTCATTTTTACACACACACACACATATATATATATATATATATATATATATAACGTCTGAATTCTAGGAAATAATGTATGGATCCGCACACTGTTTCATCCTGGAAAACACGAATGTAACACGTATGTACTGTTAGTTTACGGTGCAACCTATCACACTTCCCAAATGTACAACTCAGCGGACGAAAAATAAAGGTTAAAAATTTTTCCGTGGGCTCAAGAAACTACAGACATGAATCCTGTTGATATCGTCTGGGAGCGTCTTCATCATCATTTACGGAAAACAAGGTCTACTCCAACATTTGTATTCCAGAGAAGGTTTGTGGGGAGATTAATAATAATCAGTCAGGAGGGCGAGAAACTGACAAAACTCCGACTAATATTATTAGCACCATCGGGAGTTGAAACCCAGACACCCCGTGTCTTCACTTCGTTCACAGGGAAGGTGTGTCATGCACTAAGTTGGCGACCGTAATTCCGTGAGTAACCCCTTTTTTGTATAATCGAAGTGAAGACTATGAAATCAAGGGTAAAAATAATTCTAGAATTAGTGCAATGGGCCGCATAAATTGACCAAATTGATGCACCAGGTTTTGGCCCTCCTGATTATTATGCACTGAGCTACGGGCACCGGCCTTTGTGGGAGCAAGATTCTTTTGGTCAATCGAAAGAAAATAATTATCTATAATACGCAGTTTCTGTCCTTCTGCCTGTGCAGCGTTTTTCTAGGAAACCGCTCAACGTTGGGCACTCATCCTTACACCGTTGGAAAGGTCTCTGTTCTGGGAGAATCCTATGGTTATTTATTTCTTCATTCACACAGGTGTGCGGGCAAACGCAACTTTTAAACGAATCCAAATAGAGAAAAAGTTCAAAGAAGGAAAAATATTCCTTTTGATCTGTTTAGGCGGAGAGTGTTGTAGGTGTGGTGTGGGGCATGTGGGAAACTCTAACCCGTAATTTTTTGGGGGGGAGGGGGTGTTGGGTGTGTGGTGTGGGGCATGTAGTAAAAAACTCCAACCGTTCATTTTTTGCCGGGTAGTGGGTGTGGGGGCGGTGTGGAAAGTGTAAGGCATGTGGGAAACTTCAACCGGTCAATTTTTGGCGGGGAGGGAGTGTGGGGTGTGTAGGGGTGGTGTGGTGCATGTGTGAAATTTCAGTCATTTTTTGGCGGGTCCCGCCAGCCGAAATTTGAAGGTGCACGTACAAAAATGCACCCAGTTCCCGAGTACATGTTTTATTATTAAATCATGAAGCAGCTCTTCTATTTTCATGTGAAAAACTCTTGCAACAATACGTGGCCTATGTTCTCGTGGAGTATGCAGGAATGGGGGTGGAGGAAGGTAAGCAGGAGTGGGTGTGGGGGTAACTTAATCTAACAGCTCAGGCCTACAAAGGCATATATATATAATATATATATATATATATATATGTGTGTGTGTGTGTGTGTGTATATGAATTGTGTATATATATATATATATATATATATGTATGTGATGTGTGTGTATATATATATATATATATATATATTATGCAAGGATAACATGTATATACGAACTGTATGTTTGTATGTATGTATGTAGTTAAAGAGCAATAAAAAAACAATTATTTAATAAAGGCATGACTGCAGAGTAACATCCGACCGCTGGGGCTTCTCGAAGCAGAATGGGATCTTCCCTGACCTCGCCGAATGTTTGAGCGAATGGCTTAGACCAGGGGTGGGCAACCTTTTTAAGTGAACGTGCCAAAATCGTCAAATCTTTGATGCAAAAGTTAATCTTTACCATTTTTTAGCAGAAAACATTAAGTTAAAATATAAAACTCAGCGAAGAATTTGGATATTTATTTTATTTTTTTTTTTTTAAGGTGAGCCCGGGGAATCGCGTGCCGGAAAAAAGTCGTTGGCGTGCCACGTTTGGCACGCGTGCCAAGGGTTGCCCACCCCTGGCTTAGACACTTAGCCATATTATATATATATGTGTGTATGTGTGTGTGTGTTATATATAATATATTTATTTATTTTGACTTGAACGGTTTTGGCTCACCAGCTGGCTGAGCACTCAAACACACACACACACACACACGCTTAAACATTACATATACACCGACAATAAATGAAATGTTTAAACAAATGCGAATCGCGTGAAGAAACAACCGTTCCCTCCATATATATATATATATATATAGTAGGCCTATTATTAGCCGAATGAGGTGATGCTGATTAATTTAGTGCTAATGAGTAAATGATGAAATGACTGATTGTTAATGGCAGGCTGGGTCAACGATTTATGATGTTCTACACTCTACAGTATCACCGGTTGAAAGTGGCTAATGGAGTAGGCCTACTATAATATTTCTGAGTTATACGAATTGCTTCGAGGTCACCAGCTTCAATTTCACCCAAGCAAATATTGTTAAGGTTATAAAAAGCACCTTATTGTTTCGTATTTAATTAAGAAAATAAATCTGTTATTTGTTCACAGTGAATAACAAATGATTGACAGTAATTATAGTGAATAACAATTATTTAACAACCTTTATATTATGCTAAGATGACATGGAGCTTAGCCAATAAGAGAAATGGTTAAGAGCTTAATTGTCAAGTAATACATTCATTTATGGTATGCTAATGGCATGCAAAATGGAACATTGAATGGGCCTAGTAATGACAAAGAAATGCACGTGCGTTTAGTACACTGAATAGAATACGTAACACACTGATTATGGAGGCTAAAGGTTATGCATGAATGAACATGGAATAAATGATGCTGCCTAATAAATAATAGAAATTAAGCACGTACGTTTTGGTACACTGAATAGAATAAGTAACACACTGATTAATTAGGCTAAAGGTTATGAATGAATGAACACTGAATGGGCCTAGTAATGACAAAGAATGCACGTGCGTTTAGTACACTGTAAATAGATTAGACCTTCATTTAGGTAGGCTAGAGTTACGAATAAATGGAACATTGAATGGGCCTAGTAATGCTAGCAGGATTATACAGTACACGATTATGGTATTGGAATGACACTTGGATTAGGAAATAGGCCTACTGCGTTTCAACGACAGTTAGTTTGAACGATTAGTAAAACACTTTGCGTTTATAGCCTACGCTTCTGCGGTACACTGATGTAGGCTTTGCGTTATTGTTTAAGATCGAGGCATAGAGAGCTTACCGACTGTGTTGAAAATACCTCTCGAGATGAAGGGTATGCTTGAAGGTCGACCTTGTAGATTGGAAACCTGCAGAAGTTGACCGTCCGGTGTTACGTACGCCGAGATGATCGTGGAACCAGTAGTGAGCCTTTTGTTGAGAGTTCGCTTGAGGGAACTCGTGGAACCGATAGCGAGTTTCTTGTTGAGAGTTATGCTTGAGAGAACGGACGGTTCTGCGGACACTGATGTAGGCATCACGAGAATTGCTTGAAAGACGGTGACCGGCTGAGATCAAACGGCGCTGGTTTCGAAGGAGTGCTTCTGCAGGCTGACGGCGGAAGGTCTTACTTGATGATAGATCGGAAGCTTTGAAGGAACAGCAGGCCGCTCTCCGGCGAAGGCCAGAGAGCGGGTGGTTTGACGAATGCTGCTGAAGAAGGCTGAGAGTTTGACGTGACGTCCAAAACGAGAAGTGGTGAGCGAGAGTGAGCGGGTGAGGATGAGTGAGTAGTGAGTGAGGATGAGTATCAGTGGAATCTCGCTGATATAACCTCTGTGACGCGGAACTTTCGCGGGCATTTCTTGAAACGCCTCCTACGCGTCCTTTAGTTGATAAGGGCTTGCTTTCGCGGGCCTTTTGGGAAGAAACAGACGTTTTCATTGTTTCTGATTCTTTGACCACATGTCTTCTAAGAATGTTTGATGATGGCGTGGAAGAAAGAAAGAATTTGTTTGTCTACTTGTTAGTCTATTTTTTTCGGTCTTCTACATATATGGTGTCCGGACAACTGCCCCCTGGACAACCGCCCCCCGGACAATTGCCCCCCGACAACCTCCCCCCGGACAATTGCCCCCGTAGGACAATCGCCCCCCGGATTATTTCCCCCCATAAGTAAATAAAAATTAAATAGAAATTAAATTTACGTTTAAAAAATGGCAAGCTAAAACAATATTTAACAACATTATTGCCAATTTTTGCTTAATTTTGCTTGTAGCATGAAAAAAAATTAGATTTAAAAAGTTAGCAATATTTAACAAAAAAATTTCCAATTATTGCTTACTTATTTATAATAAAATTATGAAGTTTAGCTACTTAATTTTATTTAAACAGTTGGCAAGACTTATTGTATTTCATATATACTATGGATTAATTAATTATATTTAAACAGTTGGCAATACTTATTGAAAGGTCGTTTTGAAAGTCATAGTTGGTGGTTAGGTTAGGTTAGGTTAGGCTAGATTAGGTTAGGTTAGGTTTGGTTAGGTTAGGTTAGGTTTGTTTTTTATAAATATTAATAAATTTAATTCCTATTTAATTTTTATTTACTTATGAGGGGCAATAATCCGGGGGGCGATTGTCCTACGGGGGCAGTTGTCCGGGGGGCGTTGTCCGGGGGGCAGTTGTCCTAGCACCTACATATATATATATATATATACAGTATATATATATATATATATATATATATATTATATATATATACACATTTAACTGCAATGACCACGCAGTATATTAATGTATAGAAACGACGTAAGTATAGAGGAGTGTTCTGCACACGAGGAAGAGAAATAACGAACAAATGAAAAATGAGGTGACCGCCCGGGAATCGAACCCAGGATCTTCCGATTGCCGGTCAGATATGCTACCACTACACCACGGGCCTCGATCAGTCAGAAGTCGTAATTCTCCTACATAGGGCAGAAACCAATGCCTTGAGAGGGCACCCTTGCAAATCGTGAATATGTACATTTAACTGCAATGACCACGCAGTATATTAATGTATAGAAACATACATACATTAATATACATTAATATGCTGCGTGGTCATTGCAGTTAAATGTACATATTCACGATTTTCGAGGGTGCCCTCTCAAGGCATTGGTTTCTGCCCTATGTAGGAGAATTACGACTTCTGACTGATCGAGGCCCGTGGTGTAGTGGTAGCATATCTGACCGGCAATCGGAAGATCCTGGGTTCGATTCCCGGGCGGTCACCTCATTTTTCATTTGTTCGTTTTTTTCTTCCTCGTGTGCAGAACACTCCTCTATACTTACGTGGTTTCTATACATTTATATATACATATATATATATTATATACACAGTATATATATATATATATATATATATATATATATATATATTAGGGTGCCACTTATTTGGGGTGTTTTTCATTTTTTGGGAATTTCTATCAGGACGGGCGCATTTCTGGTGTCATTCCGTCTAAAAACATTGTGTGTAAAATATTTTTGAAATAAAATATAATTAGAACTGCCTCAACGAGGTCAAAATTTATACTTTTTGTCGAAAAGTACTCATGGCGTTCTGTTATCATGTCAGTTTTCGTTTCGATAGCTGCTGTAGTTTCTGAGTTGAAAAATGATAACAGACAGACAGACGGACGGTCAGAGTCGTTGGTTTAGTCTTCCGCACTGGTGTACAGAAGACTAAAATGAGGTATTATACAGGGTGTAACACGAGTTTATCCAAATATTGATACAGGCGAAAGAACATGTTATTCTAAGTAGAAAATGGGTTGGGACGAGTTTTGCCAACACTAACAGTGTTTCATTCTCTTTTTCAGTGAGTTCTGAAACGACGTGATGGCTTCGGCAACAAGATCTAAAACAGCAGTCTATCTCCTGGGGACCGTGGACCACAGCATCACAGGAAGCATGCTGCCTACGGGAAAGCACGCGCTTCAGTACTTTTTCCACCTTCACCTTGACGTCAAGAAGCCGATCAAGGAAGCAGCCGCTGAGACAGTGACCGCAGTCAAGGAATTCTGGGAGCGGTCCCGTATTCCTACGCAGAAAGACCAACGCGCAAGGGACAAGGTTCTCCGAATGTACGAGAAGTGGCGGGCTCTGAACAAGAACTCGAAACGGCGCACTGTGACCCAAATCAGGAACGAGGCCGAGTTCCTCTCATCCCTTGACCGCCTCTTCGACATCGCACACGAACAGGCGATGTCGATGATCACAATCAAAGAGGACAGGGAGTTCCTGACGGGACAAAGGGCCGAGGTGCGGCGCGGCCGCATCTCCTCCACACGTGACATGACGCTGCACACTGAGGAGGAGCGTGCGAGGAGACAGGAAGCGGAAAGGAGCCGCCGGCAAGATGATGAAAGGGCGAACAGAGAGAGCCGAGAAGAACTCGTCGAACTGGCATCGAGCTCCAGCTCAGGTGCAAGCAGCCCGACTCGGTCACCGACACGGCGTCGTCGCCGAGAAGAAGAGGAAGAGCTCTCTCTCCCGGGCCCGTCCACGTCGAATGCAGAAGCATCTACGACCCCTTTACCACCCAAGCGATTCCGCGCGTCGAAAAAGATGATCACCCCTGATCTCTCCGCAGCGATGGATCGGACGAAACTTACCGACCGAGAAGGTGTTTTTTTGCTGTCGGCGGCTGCGAGGAGCTTGGGCCACGACCCTGAGGAGCTGGTCTTGAACCGCGAATCCTCCCGCCGCGACCGAGCAAAGTTCCATGCTATGGCAGCAGCGGAAATGAAGGCAGCCTTCCATCCTACTGTGCCGCTGACCGTTCACTGGGACGGGAAAATCGTACCAGCGGCTGACGGAGGCCCTGCTGAAGATCGCCTTCCAGTTCTGGTGTCTGGGGAGAACGTCGACAAGCTTCTGGCTGTGCCCAGCCTCCCCGACGGCACCGGCCGCGCCATGGCGGAAGCCGTCCTCTCTGCCCTCGAGGATTGGGACATCAAGGGACGGATCTGTGCCCTCTCTTTTGACACCACCGCCTCAAACACAGGACTCTCAGGAGGAGCTTGCTATATCATTGAGCAGAAACTCGAGAAGACAGTGCTTCATTTGGCTTGCCGCCACCACATCCACGAACTGGTGTGCGAGAAGGCATTCACGGCGTGCCTCGGTCACTCTACTGGTCCTGACATCCTCCTGTTCAAACGATTCGCCGCCCAGTGGGACTTCATCGATCAAACCAAAGCGAAGCCCTTCGAGGATGGAACCATGCCGCAGCACCTGAAGGACGCCCGCGACGACCTGCTGATCGAATTCAGCCGCCTCCTCGACGGTCAACATCCACGTGATGACTACAGGGAACTTCTGGAGCTCTCTGTAATTGTGCTGGGCGGTCCGAACAAGCGGGGTGCCCGGTTCGCTCGTCCCGGCGCCTTCCATCGCGCGCGCTGGATGGCAAAAGTCATCTATGCCATCAAACTGTTCCTGTTCCGGGAACAGTTTCAGATGTCGTCAGGCGAAGCGGCTGGAATCCGGCGATTCACCATCTTCGCCGTGTCCATCTACGTGACGGCCTGGTACAAAGCGCCGCTCCCGGCAACGGCCCCAGCCGCGGACCTCGCGCTGCTCAAGGCCCTCGTCTATTATCCGGACTCAGCGGTGGCCAAGGCGACGGCGACAGTCTTCGCCAGGCACCTATGGTACTTGAGCGAGCGCCTCGTCACCCTGGCCATCTTCGACGAGGGTATCGACTTGGCGACAAAGCGGGAGATGATTAAAGCGATGGAAGAAGAGGAAGGATCGGAGGATCCCCCGCGGCGTATCAATGTGGACCTGTCCACCGCCTCAATCGCCAACAATACATTGGCCAAGTTCACAACGACTACATCAAAGGAGTTCTTCAAGGTTCTGGACATCAGCACCGCCTTCCTGCTCAAGGATCCGGAGGAGTGGCGGACGGACCCAGCCTTCATCGCCGCATCCCGCCGAGTCCAGGCCCTTCAAGTTGTCAATGACTTCGCGGAGCGCGGGTGGCGTTGATGCAGTCTTTCAACCTGGCCCTTACCAAGAGTGAAGACCAAAGGCAGTTCCTCTTACAAGTGGTCGAGAAGCACCGCTGTGACCCAACCGCCCGCAAGTCCACCGTGACCTCTGCAAAGTAGGCAACAATGAGAGGGAGATGGGCGCCCATGATACCCCCCCCCTTGAGGGGCTAATACTCGAGTTGAGGGGACCTAGAGTTGAAAGTATGAAGTCCAGTTATATGTTTTAGGTCAAGATTAGTAGCTTGAACAAACTAGAAGTGATATTTTATTTGCTAGAGGCATAGAACATCATGATCTAAAATTTCTACTTTTCGAGAAAATATACAAACTTTGACCGTATTGAGGCAGTTCTAAATATTGTTTTATTTCAAAAACATTTTACACACGATATTTTTTGATAAAATGGAACCAGAAACGCGCCCGTCCCGATAAAAATTCAAACTTTCGAAAATAAGTGTCACCCTAATATATATATATATATATGTTAACCCCTCCGTCTAACTACTCTCCGAGTTCTTCTATAGTGGTTCGGAGGATTCTGGGAGGCTTACTAAATTCTCTGAAGGTTTCCTGATTAGGGTGTGTCAATTTTGTCAACTTTTTTCAAATCAATTTTGGTAGTGAAAATATAGTCTTTTCATGTCAAAACTTGAAATTGGCCAACCAAAATGAAATAAAATAACCCTTACCTACATCAATTTTACCTTAAAGTTTCAGAAATTGACTCTTTTACTAAATGATAGGACATAAATTGATTAACTATTCATCTGTCACAGAATTATCCCACTGATCGCATATGGAGTGTTTTCAAGGTCATATAGTTGTTGTACAATGTACAAGTCACAACACGAATAGAACTGTCCCTCACTCTCAGTCCTCAGTTGCCTCTTAGATGTCATAGACGGTGGTTTACTGTTATTGCTCTTGTACCTACTTCGTAGTTATTCTACTAGACGAATACTACAGTTTAACTGTAAGTATGGATTATTAATTATTACAATTATTTATTATTATCATATTCTTCTGTCTAATTATGTTGTAATCCCATGAAATATTTCTTTATTGAATTTTAGAACATCGAATGACTAAACTTTGAAACATCGTAATTGATATAAAATACTTAAATGTTTTTCTTTCTTTTCAGATATTCCTAAGATGCCAAAATTGAAGACAAGAGTTTACTCGTCATGCCACTTGAGCCTGTTAGTCGGTACAGGCAAGGAGCTTCCCGTATCAGAACTACCAACAGTGCGAGACATGCTGAGACTAGGGTTACTCCTTCGTGAACAAAATACAAAGGATAGAAGGAACTACACAGAGAAAGAGCTCATAAGGGACATGATTTCCCCTCTTCTGCATCAGTGGAAAAAAGCTAATGTGTTATTCAAACCACCTGTACTCAATCAGTATAGAACTATTGAGCTAAAATTAACAAAGCTGTGGCACAAAGCAGTTGAGACATCACTTGGTAAAGGAAAACTAGTAAAGAAAAATAAATTTTTGCACACACTTGATACTCTTCTTGACATTTTGAACTGCCAGTGAGTGTCCCATAGAGTTGTGTTCTGAAGCCAATTGTTCTCCCTCATGCAGAAGAGAACCTCACCCTCACATTGATTGTCGCTGTCCTCGTGAGAAGAAGATCCCTGTTTTGGAGCTGGCTTTCATAAAGGCGCAGAGAACAAAGGCAGGAGGCCAAGGAAGTATGCAGATTGGTTCGGCAGATTATTCAGAAACCAAAAAACAGATTGTTATTGCTAAGAAAAAAGAGAAAATCCGAGAGAGGGAAGAAAGGAAGAAAAAGAAGAGTGAAGAAGCCACCCAAAGAGATGAAGAGCTCTATCAAGAGGTTTCTCACTTCTTTGAAAGCTCTTCAGATGAACAGAAAGAAGCAACATCAGATGGTAGCTCCAAAATGCCATCTGAACCTTCGCCGAAGAGAATGAAATACAACACTAAAGACATCTCAAACATTGCCCTTGCTAGCATTCGCCACCATAGGGGGCTACGAGAGACTGCAGAGATTGCCACTGCCGCTTGGATAGATGCAGGCCTCATCAGCCGAGAGGATACATCCTTAGTGATAGATCATAATAAGATAAGAAGAGCACAAGAAAAAATAGTGAAGGAAATATCTGATCAGCATGAAAAAGATTTGAAGGAGGAAGGTCTCACTTGCCTTTTGTTTGATGGAAGAAGAGATGACACAAAAGTTCTCCTAGAGGTAGAGGGAATGGACAGAAAGTTTTCCGGTCTCATCAAAGAAGAACACTACTCTGTGTGTTCCGAACCTGGTGGCCGCTATTTGTTTCACTTTGTTCCTGAAGCAGAAGTAGAAGGCAAGAAACATGCAGAGGCAATTGCTGATCAAATAATATGTTGGCTTCAAGAAAGAAGACTTGACAGTTCACTGCAGGCCGTTGGTGGAGACTCAACTGCGGTGAACACTGGATGGCAGGGCGGTGTTATGACGCATTTAGAGAAAAACTTGGAAGAAGGCTTGTTTGGATTGTATGTGATTTGCACACAGGGGAACTACCTCTTCGTCTCTCATCCAGGAACTTGATGGTCCTACAAAGAGCAACAACAAGTGGTCAGGCCCCCTTGGCAACATGCTAGATGAAGCAACGGAATTAGAAATAAATACAAAATTTCCAAAGGTCGAAGTAGGCCCTCCCCTTCCAGTGTTGTCTGAAGAAGTTATCAAAGACCTCAGCACGGATCAATCTTAGGCTTATCGTATTGTTCAAGCAATCAGATCAGGAGAGTTAACTCAAAATCTGGCTCTCTTGGAGATTGGACCCGTAAATCGCAGTCGTTGGTTAACTACAGCGATTCGTTTCTGCAGGATTTGGGTTTCCAAACATGCACTGAAGGGCAAAATGCTACAGAATTTGATGTTGATTGTTGAATTTATTATTGGGTTTTATCTTCCTCACTGGTTCAATGTAAAACTTAATCCAATGTGGATGGAGGGGCCCAACCACATCTTGTTTCAATTACAGCTACTGAGAACCCAAAGGAAAGTAGTGGTGGACATCGTGTTACCTGTGGTGAGAAGGTCCGCTTGGTATGCTAGGCCAGAGGCAGTTTTGCAAGCAATACTCTGCAGCCAATGTACCAAAGAGCGAACTGAGGCTGTGGAAATCATTCTAAAGCTTAGAAGAACATCACTAGATGATGACCAGCTGGGAGACTGCTCTGTTCAGACAAGGAAGGTACCTCCGATAAACGTCAATGCCACGAAATTGTCAGAATTAGTTAACTTGAGTTCGGAAGTTTTGGAGCCACCACTGACAACATGTATAACAAACAAAGATTTAACACAACTTAAAGAGGCCCCAATGGAAGTGCCAAAGTGGCCTTCTCACGCTCAGAGTGTGGAGAGATGTGTGAAAATGGTCACAGAAGCAGCTAGTCAAGTTTACAGTCACGAGAGGCGAGAAGGCTACATCAAAGCGCAAGTAGCAAGCCGAATGCTGATGTCAAGGAACCGCAGCAAAA
The DNA here is from genome assembly GCA_023014485.1 of Bathynomus jamesi. NCBI lineage: Eukaryota > Metazoa > Arthropoda > Malacostraca > Isopoda > Cirolanidae > Bathynomus > Bathynomus jamesi. The sequence goes on along the minus strand of JAJOZX010000123.1, from coordinate 1,393,860 downwards.
GGACATGACTGCATTGGTTACTTTCAAATAAAGACTCTGAATGATATCTTATTGCCACTTTAAATGTTGATAGGATGTTTGCGCACATTTGTTATTTTGTTACGAATTTACGGAAAAATGGAATTTTTTAATTAAAATTGATGTAGGTAGGAGTTATTTTTTATTGTTTTTGAAGCAAGGATATTATTTTGTATAGCAAATGATTACATTAAATTGCTACCAAATCGCATGATTTTCAATTTAGTCATTTCCCCCCCAAAATTGACACACCCTATTCCCTGATTCTTCTTATAACGTATCGGGAAATTTTAGTGACTAAGTTCTCTGAGGAGAGCAAGGCTCGAAGGAGAAGATAAAGACTATTTCTTACTGTAATTTACTGCTAAAATGTACAGGTAGTGCTGAGCCTCGAAGTCTAATTCTAAATGAACATGGAAGAATTTTGGTGGGTTTTTATACCCATAATTTGCTAACATTATTATTATTAAATGTTGAAAAGGCTGCATTATTTTTGCACAATATTTGAAAATAAAGTAAATCTTTAAACTGTGGTAATGTTTAAACGAATAAACAAGATATTTGAAGATGAAGCCATATTTTTATCTTAAACCGCGTATTTTCAGATCCGATGTTATCATGATCTGCCGAGTTAACTAAAAGTGGAAATTGAACTATGCATCTTTACACTAAAATATGCAAATGAGCAAAAATTAAAAGTTTAAGATTTACAATTAAATGCTTAGGCAAGACATGACCATCTTTTATAACGAAGCGAGAATGTATACGAAACATGAACATTGCAAAACTTAAGCAGGATTCATTATTAAGCTAAATCTAAAAAAAATTATTAAGAAATTTTAAAAATAACAAGTCACCAATTATTTGACAAAGTAGAAAGCAAATCAAAAATTTTATCCAAACTCGCGTTAGGCGATTTTGGTCCTTATGTAAAAATGAATACATACACGTACATACATATGAATATAGGTATTATATGAAGTTAAATATATACAAATATATAGGATTATATAAATACATGAACCATATAAACACATGCATTTTCAAATGTATACAAGAACTATATAAATGAATACAAGAATTACATGAATGAAAAATAGAGTAGGAATATAGGAATTATTCATGGTTCATTTTTACAGGGCTCTCCCACCTAGAATGATATTAATACAATAATATAACATCCTAACTAATGCTAACTAGATGATAACTATGGGTTTTATAATACAGATTTATATACACAACATAAGTCGGGTGGTTAAGTCTAGTTCACGTGGTCTGGGTACGTACTCTTGGTCGTGCATAAATAGTTTCACTTTGCTCGGTGTCTCTTGTTTTCCTTTTTTCCAAGAACGAGCTTTTTATCACAATTATACCGAAGATAATAGCACATACAATAATGATACTAACAGCAGATGTTGAAAAAATTGTTACAGGTTGTAGTATTTGTTAGAGGTTATTTTGGTTATCATCCGAAATTTTAAACCGACTTACTGTAATTGATCATTCCATTCAGGGGCATGTAGTTCGGGTAGGATGGTTACAGGTTTCATGGAAAGTTTTAAGATCTCTATGACGGGTTTAAATTTAATTTGCGACGGAAAGTGGTATGAGTTATTAATGGTAACCTTATAAGGGTTGTATATTTGGAAGGTTTTTGAATGCAAGGAGCAACCAATTGGTAGCCAAATAACCATAGGTATTGTGATGAGGGAGTAATTTGACGGACACTCGAAAGTAGCGGTAGTCCATTTCGCGAAAGAAACCCAGATGTTTGGTCCATTTCGAAATTGGATGGTTTTAGAGGAATTAAATTTTGTAAACAAACATACCGGGGCATGACGGTCACGAATTAAGTCGATAAAGCAAGACCTAGTAGTTGGAAGAATGACTAGTTTGAGTTGAGGGCAAACGAGTTGTTTATTTGTTTGCGGGAATCTGCAATGCCAGACGTCGTTATCTGACATTATAGAATATGCTGACAGGTCTTTGGTGAGGAAAAGGTAAGGTGGTACTGTGGGTAGATACAATCGATAGACATTAGAATTGTTTTGGTAGGGTGTTGGGAAAGGATGAAATTTATATACGCCATAAGTGAGTACATCGAAAAATGGTACAGTTATGAGGTATGTGTAGGGGCGTGGTCCATGTACAGTCCAGGTGCATTCTAGAAATTGGGGGTAATTAGTATGGTTGAGTGGGAATATGGTTGATAATTTTAATTGTGTCTGGGCGGTGTGAATCAAGGACTGAAGTGTATCCTATGGTATTACATAGTGTGGAAAGAGTGATTTTTCTATGGGCTAGCTGGGTTGCACGCAAAACCTTGGAATGAATCGTAATTATTTGCTGTAAATATTTATCGATTAGGGTTACTTGTAGGTTAATTATTTCTATTAATTCTAGATATCTTCTGTGGTCTTTGTACTGAGCTAACAGGGATTCAAGGTATGTGAATCTGTCCGAAAGGGCGTGGAGGAAGCGATTGTTTTCGTGTAGTGACCTAATAGTTTGTTCTAACATGTGTCCATTATATTGCCGATTTCGCGCAAAGAGATTCAATTTGAGTTCAATTCTTTTAATATCTTCTTCTGTTGCTAATCCGAATAAACCCTTGAATATTTTTCCTCCTATATCTATCAGTCCCCTTTTATTTCTTTAATTAAATTTTTCTGAGTTTTGAGCTCCAATTTGTATCTATGGTAATGCTAATATTTCTGATAGGGTGCGTGCTGTAGTTTGAATATTTTTGAATGTATTTTCTAACAGAACGAGACTAATCTGGTCTGTTCCTGGGATATTTTTAACAAAACCCTGACCTTTACTTTCAAACGTTTTTAGTTGGGTTTTTATCAGAAGGAGAATGATTTTAATTCTAGCAGGGGGTTGCAAACTGATAAAAAGGTCCGCGTGTCCTTTCAAAAATTTACCTTCTGCAAGCTTTTCTATAACAACTCCGGTAGAAATTTTAATGCTAGGGCTACAAGAGTAGAGTAGATAATTTGGAAAATTATAAGGGGGACGATTTTATTCATTTCTACGTCTTAGATTATACGGAGCTGGGGGTGGCCGTGTGGATACTGGTGTTTGTGGGCGAAGTGGTCGGCCTCGTTTTGGTGGCAATGGGGGTCGACCGTTAAGCTCAGATTCTGATCTGATTCGTTTCTTTTGTGAAGGTTCTATTAATATGTTCAATTTGGTCTGCTTGACCGATCTTAATATATGGAATGATCACTTGAGTGGTTTTCCTAACTACTCTATCGAAGAAATACACATTAAATAAATGCACAACAATTTGCCTAATTAGGGGAAAATTTGAAAAGATTGTAAACAAAATAATAAAAAAATGTAAACAAGCTTTCACTCGAATGTACGTAAAGGTACTGTAATATTATGATTGGTACATTAAATAAAATTATACTATACTAACTATAATAGTAGAAATAACTCGGTTTCAATAAAAAGAAATGTATCACTAGTGTATGGAATGTTCAGTGTTTTTTGTTAATTCTGGCTCCATACTAATTATTAATTGTTAATAATACTGTTACTCAAATGTTTATAGATTACTTTAAAAAATGAGATCTGTACTTAACAAGATTCCTACGGCGAAGTCCTTGGAGAGGTGTCCTGAAGACGTGTCTTTCTGGCCACTTGTTCTTGGATGAAAACTAGTCGTGGAGAACTACTTGGAGTCGTGACACACCGGTTCAAGGGTGGATGTGACGAACTGGAAGTCGAGACACGCCGGTCAACTGGATGTTGGTTCTAGTTCCAGGGTCTGGAAGACTGGAAGAATCCTGGCATGGTCGCCAGTTGTTAACCCCTCCGTCTATGGCCTGGGTTGGTTCGAAGTCGACGGGGGTTCTGGTTAGGTGGAAGCAACGGATTTGTTACTTGCAGTAGTTTCTTCTATACTACACTCCGAGTTCTTCTATAGTGGTTCGGAGGATTCTGGGAGGCTTACTAAATTCTCTGAATGTTTCCTGATTCTTCTTATAACGTATCGGGAAATTTTAATGACTAAGTTCTCTGAAGAGAGCAAGGCTCGAAGGGGAAGATAAAGACTGTTTCTTACTGTAATTTACTGTTAAAATGTACAGGTAGTGCTGAGCCTCGAAATCTAATTCTGAATGAACATGGAAGAATTTTGGTGGGTTTATATACCCATAATTTGCTAACATCATTATTATTAAATGTTGAAAAGGCTTCATTATTTTTGCATAATATTTGAAAATAAAGTAAATCTTTTAGCTGTGGTAATGTTTAAACGAATAAACAAGGTATTTGAAGATGAAGCCATATTTTTATCCTAAACCGCGTATTTTCAGATCCGATGTTATCATGATCTGCCGAGTTAATTAAAAGTGGAAATTGAACTATGCATCTTTACACTAAAATATGCATATGAGCAAAAATTAAAGGTTTAAGATTTACAATTAAATGCTTAGGCAAGTCATGACTTCATCTTTTATAACGAAGCGAGAATGTATACAAAATATGAACATTGCAAAACTTAAGCAGGATTCATTATTAAGCTAAATCTAAAAAAAAATAATAAAGAATTTTTAAAAAGAACAAGTCACCAATTATTTGGCAAAGTAGAAAGCAAATCAAAAATTTTATCCAAACTCGCGTTAGGCGATTTTGGTCCTTATGTAAAAATGAATACCTACACGTACATACATATGAATGTAGATATTATATGAAGTTAAATATATACGAATATATAGGATTATATAAATACATGAACCATATAAACACACGAATTTTTCTAATGGATACAAGACCTATATAAATGAATATAAGAATTACACGAATGAATAAGAGAGTGTAGGAATATAGGAATTATTCATGGTTCATTTTCACACACACATACACACACACACACACACACACACACACACATATATATATATATATGTTTTATATATATATATATATATTAGGGTGGTCCAAAAAATAAAATTTTATAAGTTTTTACCTCCACATGGCTGCTCCTGTTCGTATATCTATCAAAGATCTCCATGCCAAATTTTAGCCTAATTGAATGATATTTACTGGTCGCTATGAATTGCATTTTACTACTCACTTTCTAATAGATTCATCTTCTGGGTTAAAAAATTAAAAAACAAGGGCAAATACTAGTTTATTTGTTTGAAACCAGATTAAATCGCAAAGAAAACAGCTTATTTTTTTTAGAAAACAGAATAACTCTTAAAGAAAACATTAATTTTTAAAAAACAAAAATGATATGTTTGATAGAAAATTACATTTATCATTCGTTTATAATATACATCATTACTTAGATTTACGCTTCATCACTGTCTCCTTCGAAGACGATGAGTAATCTTGGCGACGTTTTGCTACTAATCGGAGGATGAATTGTTTTTGTTCTTCATCCTTCGTCAAAGATATATTATATGCCTTGATAAGGGCGATACCCGTCTCCGCCGAATCATTGACAACTTTTAGGTTGATCGCTATGCGTCGAAACTGTTGAAGGCAATCATCCTCGGTCCAAGAATTGGGATCGGTCCTAAGGAAGGTATCCTCCGCTGCCTTCCTTCCTTCTTTCTTTAATAGATTGAAGATCCCCAGGGTCCTTTTGGTGACCATTTCATACAAATTCAAATGTTCAATGTTTCCTTCAAGCTTTAATCGACGAGTAACAGTGGTATTCTCGTTACGTTGGAGGTTTACAACCATCTTCCGTTTGGTCTCGGCATCGACCCTAGGATCGAAGAATGCAAGGCCGATGAGATGCTCTTCAAGATACCACAGGTGCCGTTGAAGAACTGTGGGTGCTGCTTTGGAAATGGTCTGATTTGGGTACCTTTGCAAGATTTTAAGAAGCAGAATATCGTTGAAAGGAGCGTTGATTTCGACGGGGGCCTCATTCCAAAAACGTGCGCAGACCAAGGCGATAAACAGAGAGAGCTCGGTGATATTCTCCGTCTCACGTGCTGTCAGCTGTAGTAGATAAATTTTGAGGACGTAGATGGTCTTGGCCATCCAGCGTGCATGGTGAGTTGGTCCTGGAGCGCGGACCTTGACTTCTTTCTCATCACGGCACCCGAAGAAGGTGAGGCAGAGTCGTAGCAATTCCTCGTAGTCATCTCGCGATTGTTTAGACTCCAGTGTCTTTGTGAAGTACTGGATCATTTCCTCTCGAAGCTTGAACATCTTTGGATCTCTGAATAGGCTGTTTGAAGCCTTCATGAAGGAATCTTTCTGAAGTGATGGCCATTTTTTCTGAAAACGTTTAAAGAGAGTCATTTCCGGGCCACCTGTGGGTCCAAGAAGTGCGTTGCAGGTGTTTGACAAGACGACTTCAAGGATATGCTGTCGACAAGCGATCCAGACATGTTCCCTCCCTACTGCTTTTTCAATCATGGTACAGGCTCCCCTGTGAAGGCCAGTATTAGACACAGTTGTGTCAAATACGAGACCTTGGATCTCACCGCGAAGATTCCAGTCATCAATCATCGAAATGCAAGCCTTGGCTTGTTCTTCTCCTGTAGCTTGTTGTATTTTTGGCACGGCTAGGAGTTTTTCCATCCCATTTCCCGTAACGAATACCGCGGTTCGTTCGGCTGTTTCCTTTGCGCCGCCGATGTCGGGAAGTAGTTTCCCATCCCAGTGAAGAAGGGGTTCTTCGACAGAAACGAAGCTTGGTCCTCTTTGGCTGCTGCCTGCCTTGCTTGCCTTCTTCAACGACGGATGGAGCTGCGTGAAAAAGTCATTGTAGAAATATCATAGCCCAGGGCTTGAGCGACTGATCCAGCAACGAAGGCTGTTCTTCGATCGGGAAGGTTGACGCGATCAAGAGCAGCAACCACATCTGGTGATGTAAAGATATTGTTTCGTTTCGGATGATGAGAGTGTACATCTGCTCTTCCGGTCGAAGTCGACGGACAATGACCATCGTTTTCAGTGTTAAATTCTTCAGAGGATGAAGTGGATGTGCTGGATGATGGAAGAGCAGCAGCTCCAGCCTGGAATGCAGCCTCTCTTTCTTTGTACCTTAGAGCTTTGTCAGCATTTTTTTCCTGTCGACATCTCTTGCGGTATTCCATGGCAAAATTAATCTTGTCAGGGCCTGCCATACTGCAGGAAAAGACGTCTTCTCGCTGCATCATCAGGAATTGGTGGTCTTCTTCATTGTCTATCACCTTCAAGGCGTCCTTCGAAGCAACGTTGAAAAGCTCTGAGAGAGTTTCTTGGAACATGCTCTCTTTCACTCTGCAGCTTCGTAGCTGCGTCTTGCGGTTTTTCTTCAACTCACGGAACTCTTCGTACAGCTTTAACAGCTTCCTAAAGCAGGAATCGACTCGCTGTGTAGGAATCCTTGCTCTCTGCCATAATTGCAGGGCCTCTTTGCAGGCCAAGTTGTAGCTCTCTTTCAAGGTCTTGAACTGTTCATGGTGGTGAAACTGAACCAAACGAGGCACATCACAACGTGTGGGTAGCCTTGCAGTTGATAACTCGTTGCTGGGCTTTCCTAGAACCCACGTTTCTGCAGATGAGCGAGTGCTTCTAGCCATAACCTGAAAAATGAGAGAAAATAACACATTAACCGTTTAGCACCAAAGCACAATTGTATAAGTGTTAAAGTAAAAAATTACAAAGTCAAAATAAATAAATAAAAAAATTGGTTACAGTGGTTCGTGGTTGATGGGTAGGAAGATAGCCAAATTTAAAAAAATATATTTAAGAATAAATAAATAAACTTCAAGAGACATAAGATATATACTTACAATTTTAATCATTTAATTTAATAGCAACATCCTTACCGGTTATAAATTTGCATACAAAGAACCTAATTATATATATATATATATATATACTGAATAAATATAATACATATGAATTAATAATTAATATATATGAATTAATACTTACATGAGATACTATTTCTAAGCTCTTGAAGTTTGAACGAACTTAAAACCGTCCTCCAACAAGTTTAAACTTGAAATGATGCATGAGTAAATGATTTGTCTGATTCACAAACAGCATTATGCAACAAATCGAACAACTGCATCATCCTCTGAAAGGTGGGCGGAGTCAATGTGGCGTGACTGCCGCGTCCTCTAAAAATTAAGCGGATAGAAAATGATTAGCTAATTAATTAATTGAAAATGTGAAAATCATAGCGACCTCTTATTATGTACTGAATCGACAGATATTTTGCACAAAATCACTTCACATCTAAAGGAATAAGAGCAGCCATGTGGAGAGCATTTCCAACTATTTTGAAATTTTAGCCCAAATTTTGGACCACCCTAATGTGTGTGTATATATATATATATATATATATATATATATATATATATATATATATATATATGCAGGAAATTACTTTTATTAAATCGAGCAGAATAAACAATTCAGGGGAAAACAGATAATATAAAAATATAACAAACTTTAACACATTCCACGAATCATACCTTAAGAATTAATAATCATCAACATAAATGTGATCAAAAAAATATACATTTGTCTAGTTTTTCCACCGATCATCGGATCCCCAACCTCAAAACAATCAGTTCACTCATATATTTATTTATTTTAAAATATATCTAAAAGTGATTAACGATAGAGATACCCTCTTTTGCTATATTTCAAAATCATATTAATTCTTACGGTTGAATATTAAGAAAATTTATTTTCCGACTCGTGAAATATGCGTTCCAAAGATAAATTTTATATATTTATTTTAACCTTATGTACTTAGCTGAATAACAATTGTATCACTCAATTACCCTACTTTATATATATATATATATATATATATATATGCTTTAACTCATTCCGAAGCATGTCAGAATACGATGCACTTGTTACTGTAGTTCCACGCTCTAGATAATGTTCAAGGATAGGGCCTCGTGTATCCCAAAACAGTGTCAGCATAACTTTACCTGCTGACGGCTGCGCTTTGAACTTCCTTGCAACTGGAGATGTTGGATGCTTCCATTGCATGCTCTGTCATTTGCGTTCTGGTTCATAGTGATAGATCCAGGTATGGACGTCTGCTCTCATCTTTTGGCGTGGTATCATAATGAAGGTGAAAATTTTTTGAGCGAATTATCACTGGAGATGAAACCTGGACCCATCACTATGAACCAGAAAGCAAACGAGAGAGCATGCAATGGAAACATCCAACATCTCCCGTTGCAAGGAAGTTCAAAGCGCAGCCGTCAGCAGGTAAAGTTATGCTAACACTGTTTTGGGATACACGAGGCCCTATCCTTGAACATTATCTAGAGCGTGGAACTACAGTAACAAGTGCATCGTATTCTGACATGCTTCGGAATGAGCTAAAGCAAGCAATTTGTACAAAACGGAGAGGGAGATTGTCGGAAGGTGTTACACGACAATGCGCGCCCTAATACCGCCGCACAGACTAGAAAATGCCTTCAAGAATTTAAATTTGAAGTTCTCGACCATCCAGCCTACAGTCCAGACCTTGCACCTTCGGATTTTTACCTGTTTGGACCACTAAAAGACGCTTTGAGAGGTCAGCGATTCCAAGGCGATGATGATCTGAAGGAGGCGGTGCATGACTGGTGACGCACACAGCCAAAAACATTCATTTGTGATGGCATTAGGAAGTTTGTAGATCGCTGGACTAAGTGTATTGAGAAACAAGGGGACTATGTTGAGAAGTGATGTGTTTATAATCTATCAGATGTGAAAATAAAATTGTGAAAATAAAAAGTGCGGATACTTATTAAATTACCCTCGTATATAACCTTGGTTAATCTTGGTTTAGCTTCAGCCCGAATTGTTTATTCTGACGAAGGTCAAGCTTGTCACTCCACTTTAGACCTACCGTTTAAAGTGGAATCCAAACCACGCCCCACCAGAACGCCAGCGTCTTAACCACTAGGCTACCCATGGTACCCATTTATCTACTAACCAATTTCTTTTTTTTATTGTGTGGAAGGATGAACAGCTGGGTTTTGATGCGCGCCGCTTGCCGTCACCGAATCTCGATCCCGGAGCCGATGGGTTCGTAGTCAGCGATGCTAGCCACTACACCACCAAGGCGATTATATATAGTTTGTTTCTTGATAATTTATTCTCGCGAATTGTAAAATTTTAAATAAAAACTGTAGCCCCCGAAGAACTCGCCGAAGTGATTAACTTTTTATTTAAACTGCCGATAGTGGGGTCAGGCAGGAGCAGTCACTTAAACGATAGTCAGAAATTTGCTGGTACAGATGCGGTTCACAACTTCTTTTGCCACACCTCCGTCAACCAGACACACTCGTTTTACAAATAAAAACGGTGGGTTGTGAAGGAAACACAGGCGCCAGTCTAACATCACTGCTTTCGGAGTTGATGATCTAAAAATCAAATTCTTGTATGAATTGTTCTCATTGTTGTGTATATATATATTTATTTTATCTCGTATTTACTTCGTTAAATAGTTGTAATGTCATTTCAGGCCTTGTCATTTATTTACACAGCTATGCACATTAGAATGCCTAATCACAAATCTATCGTATGAAAAATGTATTCAGCACACACCCACACACACAAACTTATATATGCCTCAGTCATGAAAAACGAATTGAAATATGTATATACAACAGTTGTAAAAACAGAAATACATACAGAAATACATACTCAGCTTATTTAATATATATACATCAGACATAACGTGGAAATAATAATAATAATAATAATACAGTCTGTAAGTTCACTTCCTGCCATTCTTAAATAGAATAGTGAATTCAAATATAATTACATCTACATTTACATCTTCATTACTTTGTACAAGACAGTACACACGATTTAACATCTTTTAACCAATTAAAGTATGCTGAATCTATCTATATTCAATATAAAGTCCTTTTAGAGCGTTTAAGACTATTTTTGTTCCTACTCACGAAACGTAAGATTTTTTTATTTCTGATGGCTTTTGTAGCTAAACAAACGTTTATAGAGACCGAGAACTTCTATACTTATATACCGGGGATGGACAAAACACGGCTTGCGTGCCCGGATACGGCCCTTTACAAGATTTAATTCGGACAGCAAGCTGTCGTTGACACGCATTTATTATTTAATTAATAATTCAAACCCTACAAATTTCTTAAATGAATTTTTTGAGAAAATAGGCCAAATACATGGAAATGTTTTAGCGTATTTCAAGATTTTCTGATTATAACATTTTCTGTCTTACGATTTAACAAATCAAAGAATCGATCAGCGATGAATGATGAACAGCTTGGTTTGATGCCCCGCATTTCAACAACAGAACTGAAGTCAGATATCGACGTGTTACTCAAGGCTTACAAGCGCCTTCACTCGTTCTACTACGATAACTTAAATATTATGCCATCGCTATACAAGTGATCTTGATAGATTAGGTTAGGTTAGGTCAGTAGGTATCCTCGAATTTTAAATTTAATTGTCAACGGATGGTTTAAAATTAAAAAATAATTAAAATTAAAATACTAAAAAATATTTCTATATATTTTTGTAATTTTTTTTATGTACATTTTTAACCATTAATTAGAAATGACTTAAAGCCATTTATATATATATATATGTACTCAGTATATTTTGCCCCACCTTTTTTTTTCCTTCCAAGTTTCCTTGTAAGTTCCAGAAATTTTGTACACGAGTAGTTACATACCTTTTTTACAAGTTTTTATTTTTCCACATAATCTCCATCCTTTTCTACGGCTTTCCTCCACCTCAAAACAAGGGCCTTTATTCCTTGCTGATAAAAGTCCACTGGGTTCCGCTGGAGCCACCTCTTAATCTCCTCAAAAACCTCATCGTCACTCTGAAACTTTCTTCCACGAATAGCATCCTTCATTGGCCCAAACAAATGGAAGTCTGAAGGTGCCAGATCCGGGCTGTATGGAGGGGTGGGATAACACAGTCAAGCGCATTTTTGTGATAGCCTCTCTTGTTTGCAAACTGTTGTGTGGTCTTGCGTTATCGTGCAAAAGAAGGACGTCTTCCAGTTTTCTCTCCGGTCGAACTCACTTTATACGTCTCTGAATGATAGCAATATATGCCTCTGAGTTGATTGTTTGTCCTTTCTTCATAATGTCCACCAGAATCACCCCTTTCATGTCCAAGAAGATGGTGGCCATAACCTTTCCTGCAGAGTGAGCCATTTTGAACTTATTCTTGCGTGTGCAGTCTGCGTGATGCCACTCTATGGATTGACGTTTTGTTTCAGGTTCAAAGTGGTGTACCCAAGTCTCATCCCCAGTCACAATTCGTGAAAGGAAGTCATCCCTTTCTGTCTCATATCGAACCAACGACTCAGAAGCAATTTCTTTTCTTTGGGCTTTGTGATCTTCGGTCAGGTCGCGAGGAACAAACCGTGAACACACTTTTGAGGATCCCAGTTGCTGAAATAGCGTATTCACACTTTATTCACTAATTCCTAGCTCCAGTGATAGCTCCTTTTATGTGATGTGCCGATTTGATCGATTGATGCTGTTAGCACGTTGCACAGTGTGAGATGTCAGAGCCGATGCCGGGCAACCGTTGCGTGGCTCATCATCGAGGCTAGCTCTCCCTCTCTCCAATGATTTCACACATTTAGACCAGCGTCCAACTGTGCTTCGATCAACAACAGCATCTCCGTAAACGTTTTGTAGACGTTTGTTAATATTTCCAACTGTTTCCTGCTCTGCGGTTAAGAACTCGATAACAGCTCTCTGTTTACGACGCACATCACTGTCAGACGCCATTTTCGAAACTGGGTTAACCATCGGTTTTATACAAGGGCATTTAAAAGCGGTTTTATACAAGGAGGGGAGGTTCAAACTGGAAAAGTCCGGTTATGTGAAGCGCAGAAAGTTCAAACTTCTGCCCCAAAAGACATTTCTGCCCCATGGCCTATTATTTAGCTAAGAAAAAAAGGTGGGTCAAAATATATTGAGTGCCCCTAGTATAATATATACTCGTAATAACGAGCCAAACTGAGATCTATAGGCTTATTTAGGTTACCAACAGTATAGGCTTATTTAGGCTACTCGTAGCTGTAACATATCGTAGGAGTAGTGAGCATGGCTGCGCCGCTTTCAATTTGTACTCTGGAAGAACAGAGATCCGTGGTTCGATTTTGTGGGTAGAAGGTGTGAAAGGGGCTGAAATTCACACGCGTTTATGTGCTCAGTATGGGAATAATGCGTTACCACGGCGATGTGTGTAAGAGTGGATTCAAATGTTCAAGGAAGATCGGACATGTGTGACAGATGCTCAGCGCTCAGGACGACCGTCAACCTCAACCAGTGATGACAAGCAGGAAGAAGCCAACGCCATATTTTTCGATGACAGAAGATTAACATTAAAAGAAATTGCATTTTCATTAGACATCAGTCAAGGGTCAGCCTATTCGATAGTTTATGACATTCTTGGCTTTCACAAGGTTTGTGCAAGATGGGTGCCCAAACAGTTGACAAAAGAGCACAAACGTAATCGTATGGACGTCTGCTCTCGTCTTTTGGCGCGGTATCATAATGAAGGTGAAAACTTTTTGGAGCGCATTATCACTGGAGATGAAACCTGGACCCATCACTATGAACCAGAAAGCAAACGAGAGAGCATGCAATAGAAACATCCTACATCTTCCGTTGCAAGGAAGTTCAAAGCGCAGCCGTCAGCAGGTGAAGTTATGCTAACACTGTTTTGGGATACACGAGGCCCTATCCTTAAACATTATCTAGAGCGTGGAACTACAGTAACAAGTGCATCGTATTCTAACATGCTTCGGAATGAGCTAAAGCAAGCAATTTGCACAAAACGGAGAGGGAGATTGTCGGAAGGTGTTATTCTGTTACACGAAAATGCGCGCCCTCGTACCGC
>JAJOZX010000123.1:1372500-1377500 GCA_023014485.1 Bathynomus jamesi | reverse complement strand
AGGATTTCTGGCGCACCCTTCTAGAGCGTTCCAGCTCTTCCATGTATACCTCGCATAGCCATTGGCCATAGCTCAGTTGGTAACAACGTTTCCTTATAAGTGAAGAGAAGACACTGAGGTACGGAGTTCGATTACCGATGCCACAGATTAATTAATAATGATGCATGAGTCATCGTTGATTTAATCTTACACATTATAGCATCTCACGCTCTCAGTAGAAGATGCAAAATGAGTTAAGCGACGTTGGATCTGGTCAGTAGTTGGAGGGATGACTGTCCTCCGCATCCAGACAATGTGTAGACTCCTAATGACGCGGCTCCCACATAAATCTACAGATTTTCTTTCACGAAATATCGCCCCATGTGTTTGGATCCTTTGAGTGAAATTCCGATTTAATTTCGATTTTGTCTGAATTTTGTATCCTTTTTCTTCTTAACCCCGATGTATGTAACGGATGCCGTAAATGTTCCCCATTTTACCCAAACTAAGAAAGTTACATTCATTATACTGTATCGTCAGCCAACATTAATATTATTCCAGGGAAGGGTTGAGTTCTATAAGAAAGTTTAGAGAAACCTTTTTCTTTACCATATACGATGATTTTTCTTTTGGAATTCCAACAGCGTTAAGATTTTAATTAAAAAATCTCGAAGTCAAATAAGTCGTCCTTTTGCTTCCTCATCCCTAACACGTTAGGTTAGGCTAAATTAACCAAACATAACCCAGCTTCAAAAAAGGTAAAACTAAAAAATAGGTTGTACAAGAAAATCCGACTTGTTTACAAATTTCGATTTAATTGGCAAAAAAATGTGACTTACTATTGGCGCTACTATATATATAAAGGAAAATCCAAAATACTTCTATTGCTATGGGAAAAGGAAAACGAAAACGCGCGCCGCTATTGGTGCTCTTAAGGAAGAGAGATAATGAATTAGCCGACGATTCAAAAGAAATATTTGAAACATTGAGAGACCAGTATGAATCAGTTTTCAGTACCCAAAAAATGACAAAGCGAAACCTGACGTAGATACATTCTTTGAAGAAAAATTGCAAGGAAAATATATAACAGACTTTGCTTTTACCCAGATGTAGCGAGAGCTATAGGGCAAATGAAACCACATTCAGCTGCAGATCCGGACAATTGGATTGTATTTTTCATTAAAAACTGTAAGAACGAAATAGCTACACCTTTATACTGGATATAGAGAAGATTCCTAGACACTGGGGAAATACCGAGCATCTTGAAAGGAGCAAATCTTGTCCCTATATACGTATAATGGAGGGGACAGATCTCAAACGGAGAACTATAGACCAGTGTCATTGACGTCCCACCTCACCAAAGTATTTGAATGAATAGTTAGAGAGAAAGTTTATGATTTCTTGGAGACACTGGAAAGATTCAAAGAAAATCAGCACGGATTCCGTTCAGGTAGATCATGCCTATCACAGTTAATAGAACACTACAACAATATCCTAGATGCACTGGAAGGCAATGCCAACTACGATATTATATACACAGATTTTGCTAAAGCTTTCGACCAATGTGATCATGGTATAATAGCACATAAAATGAAATATATGGGAATAACAATCAAAGTGGAAAAATGGATCTACAACTTCCTCAGAGAACGTCTACAGGTCGTCAAAATTCAAGGTATATCATCAACATAATCGGAAATACGCAGCTCAGTAACACAAGGGACAGTACTGGCACCACTCCTGTTTATTATCATGCTAACAGAGATAGACCGCGGAGTAAACAGCAACAGTATTGTAACATCCTTTGCAGATGATACAAAGATCAGCAGAAAAATCAGCGATGTAAATGAAGTGGAGGCCTTGCAGAGGGGCACGAACAAAATATACAAATGGTCAGAAAACATGTCATTTAACACCGAGAAAATTTCAGATCTTGAGTTATGGTAGAAAAGAGTAACTTAAACAGACTATATATCACGCTCCAGATACACAGAAAATTCAGAGAAGCAAGAAAGCGATCGATCTGGGGTGATGATGACCAATGATGCGAAATTCCAAACACAAAATCAGATAGCGATAAATAAAGCAAAAAAGAGTCGCGGGGGCAGGTACTAAGAACGTTCAAAAGAAGGGATAGGACAGTATTGACTCCCCTGCTACAGTAAAAACACTGATTATACCAAAATTTGAATACTGCTCAGTTTTTACACCCATATAAAAAGGAAGAAACTAATAAACTAGAAGAAACGCAAAGACATTTCATAGCAAAGATTGGTGGGTGCAAAGAATTCAACTACTGGGAAAGACTACGTAAACTAAATCTGTGCTCCTTGGAAAGAAGGAGAGAGAGGTACACCATAATTTACATATGGAAAATGACCGTAAAATTGGTACCAAACCTAAAACTAAGCCCAATTACCATTCAAACAACACTGGAAATTAGGAAAGGCAGGATGTGTAGTGTCCCCAAATTAAAGACTCGACAAGGGACCTCCTCAACACTGAAGGAAAATAGCTTGGTTGTCAGGGGCCCTTCAACCAGCTTCCAAAGGCCTCAGAAACGTTACAGGGGTAAAAGTGTGCCTGGCTATGCACGGTGGAGTGTGCAAGAAAACAACTCGCTCCTCCAACAAGCCGGACCTAGAGGTGGGGCCAGCAGCTTCATCTCCGTGTGAAGAGAGATCAACGCACGAAACAGTAACAAGTTGAACAAGGTTATTAGTTCATATATATAATATATATATATACATAGTAGCGCCAACAGTAAGTCACATTTTTTGCCAATTAAATCGAACTTTGTAAACAAGTCGAATTTTCTTGTACAACCTATTTTTTAGTTTTACCTTTTTGAAGCTGGGTTATGTTGGGTTAATTTAGCCTAACCTAACGTGTAAGGGATGAGGAAGCAAAAGGACGACTTATTTGACATCGACATTTTTTAATTAAAATCCTAACGCGGTTGGAATTCAAAAAAAAAAAAATCGTTGTATACGTTAAAGAAAAAGGTTTCTCTAAACTTTCTTATGGAACTCAACCCTTCCCTGAAATAATATTAATGTTGGCTGACGATACAGTATAATGAATGTAACTTTTTTAGGTTGGGTAAAATGGGGAACATTTAGGCATCTGTTACATACATCGGGGCTAAGAAGAAAAAGGATACAAAATTCAGACAAAATCGAAATTAAATCGGAATTTCACTTCACGCAAAGGATCCAAACACATGGGGCGATATTTCGTGAAAGAAAATCTGTAGATTTATGTGGGAGCCGCGTCATTAGAGTCTGCACATTGTCTGGATGCGGAGGACGGTCATCCATCCAACTACTGACCAGATCCAACGTCACTTAACTCATTTTGCATCCTCTACTGACAGCGTGAGAGGCTATAATGTGTAATATTAAATCAACGATGACTCATGCATTATTATTAATCTGTGGCATCGGTGTCTTCTCTTCATTTATAAGGAAACGTTGTTACCCACTGAGCTATGGGTAATGGCTACGCGAGGTATACATGGAAGAGCTGGAAAG
This sequence comes from Bathynomus jamesi, assembly GCA_023014485.1. Taxonomy (NCBI): domain Eukaryota; kingdom Metazoa; phylum Arthropoda; class Malacostraca; order Isopoda; family Cirolanidae; genus Bathynomus; species Bathynomus jamesi. The sequence continues at coordinate 1,373,988 of JAJOZX010000123.1, read as the reverse complement.
CTCTAGAAGGGTGCGCCAGGCCCCATTATGCGAATGGTGTGTTTAATCTAATAACCAATATCTCAATATATAATAGAACGTTTGAAGGAAAAAATTTCCCAATAAGTGTACAATTTTGGCTTTTTGTGCATTGGCAGTAGTTACACTCTGTGCAAAGTGTACATGAGACCGATGCATGAAACAGCAACAAGGCTATTAGTTACTTGCCTATGAATATTAAATAATTCATGTTTCAAATAACGTTTCATTTTCTCCATTTTATGTGTGTTGTGTGTGTGTGTGTGTGTGTGTGTGTGTGTGTGTGTGTTCCAAGACAACCTATAGTTTGATATGCATGGGCACAGTAGACACGTGAAAGTGATCCGCATAACAATCTCACAAAGTAATGGATAAGCCGAAATATTCAGAAAAAAAAATTTACTATAAGCGTTTTAAAGACTTTATCTTAATGGCGCTCCTCTCTCTAGTCATCCTATGAAAGCCCCAAATATCTTACAGGTAATGTATGCCCTGAATATGAGTATGAGTAATCTCAATGAATTTATGACGTAAAAGAGAGAGCAATCGCTCCCTGACGAGATGCATTGTTGAATAAATGAGAAGTCTTTTATTTATGTTTCCTCACGGTTTTGTATCATATATATATATATATATATATATATAGAGATAGAGAGAGAGAGAGAGAGAGAGAGAGAGAGAGAGAGAGAGAGAGACGAGAGAGGAGAGAAGAGGATGAATTTAGTTGCGAAAACCATCATATATATATATATATATATACAATTTGATGTACTTTTGGAACATGCCTACCACAATTTTCCACCATGTTCGAGAGAGTTGCAAGGAAAAGAATTACTTCAAAAGCATTGTCCCCATACGAGGATGTACAACTTCAAATAATATGTAGAATTCTTTCTAGCCTTTACTTGAACTGATTCACAGAGCAGCTGTTCACATCTTCTGAAGGCAGTATATTCCACGTGCCATAGATCTTGTAGGTAATGTAGGCCTGGAATAAGAATTTGAATAATCTCAATGAAATTACGCTGCAGAAGAGCTACTAATCATTCCCTGACGAGATGTATTTCTGAACACACGAAAAGTCTTGGAATAATTTTTTTTTTTTTACTTGCGGGTTTAAGTATTTCTATATAGATGTACCTTTATTAGAGGATGTAGATGATACTTTTTCATTTTATAAAATAACTTTTGATAAGTTCCTAAAATATTTGTGTGTGTGTGTGTGTGTGTTTGTGTGTGTGATACAGAGAGAGAGAGAGAGAGAGAGGGAGAAGTTTATTTTTATTTGTCTTACAGCGCATTCTCATTTTTTATGGTTGGAATATACTTCGTGCTGTCATTTAATGAAGGGGTTCTACAGTTTTACGTGATACCCGTACCACGGGTCACTACATCATCTGGGGCGCAGAGAATGGCCTCCCAACACGAGATAGTCCATGGAGAGATGAAAGATTGCGTTGTAGAAAAAAT